>JAVJAQ010002906.1:0-64137 GCA_032362365.1 Zygogramma bicolorata
CTACACCCGTACTCTTATAATACACTTATATGCCCACAACCCGTTTTATAATGAAATCCATTACGATACAGATTTTCATTACGATACAGATTTTCAACCAATAGAAACCCATTATTTTTCAATCAAGCATGATGTGCAAGCTTTGCATTTTGACGTTTGTCAAGTCAAAATCAGTAGGTATTGAATTTTTGAAGAATTTAGTCAATTTTCGATAATCGTATGAAAATGTCTTACAGCAGTGATATAGAAGAATTACCAGCGACCCTCCACAGATGTCTTAGACAAGAAAAAAATACAATCGAGAGGATTATATTTTTCATTTGACAAATGCAACACGTGTTTTCTATTTTCAACCAAATTATATGAGCTTTCGTGTCCGAGTGGTCAATGGCGCCGTCAGTGGTCAGTTACGTCCGGGTTCAATTCCTGACCTCGGCAGAAGTTTTTTTTTCATTTTTTTTTCTTCTTTTCATTTCTCATTGTTGTATTTTCCGTGGTTATACCATTAATTATAATTTTGTAGAATTTTTCAAAGAAATACGATTGATTACCTACTAGTATTGTGTTCAATATAAATACCTAATATTATATTTTCACTTCTTCATTATTTATTGGGTGTAGATAAAATAGCGTATGCAACTCTCATGTAATGGTTATTAATACACTCGCATAAACCACCTCACCTTCGGTTCGTTTCGTATCCCGGTTTATGCTCATGTATTAATAACCATCATTACACGATCGTTGCATAATATACTATTATATTGATTAGAACAATAGTTTTAAAAATGCTGCAAGGCAGATTAGTGACAAGATGACACTTATTGCTTTGGAGTTGAATAATGAAATCAAAAAATTAGAGAATGTCTTACCCATTAATCGTCGTCGTTTGCGTTTTGGAGTTGCGAGAATCGTGTCATCATTGCAACTACTGTTGTCGCTACTTTGCACATAGTCAGAACCACTGTCAACAGGATCACTCCTTGACATGCCGGATGGTCCGGCAACGGGAGTTACATTCGGTGTGTTGTGAATATCCCGATGTGATGTGACAGGGGTGCCGGGTGAAACTGTTGTTGTGGATGTACTAGGAGAGCAGATGTCTTTACCAGTGTTCACAGGAGATGTTCTCTGGGCCGCCAACAACACTTTACAGACGTTTACTATATCTCGTTCGATAACTGGTTGCCGGTAATACTCCCTATGGATTTTATCGGCGTGCCCAAGGAACGCCTGCAGTTGCTGCAAATCTTCGTTTTCAAGGTTCATTGAGATTGATTTGGTTGCAACATGTTTCCGTAGAGTTAATGCTCGTAGTAGTTTTGGGTCGGATGCCCAACAATCTACGGAATACCTTCTCATCAAACTTGTTGCACTCAAATATCTGTAAACAACATTTTCCCCGATTTCTACCTGAGGCAAAGCAAATATATAGGGGTTTCCTGCAAGACCTCCAGCATCGTCTCTGTGTTGAAGGATGAGCCTCAAAGAAGCATACATAGATTTGTGCAAAAGCACAGGTACACCTCTCGCCAACTTGCCTCTGATGACAAATCTACTATATTCCCTTATATAAGTCTTATCCTTTTCCTTCAGATCAAGCAAAGTACAAGAATTTTCATCGATGGTTGAAAGAGTGTCTAGGTCAGTTATGAGGCTCCGTTCCAGTTCTCCTGGTCTCCTTCGATTAAATATCAAGATCCTTATTAGTGTAAAAGCGCTCAGTTGGGTCCAAGTATCCAGGTCGAAATGCTTTGTTAATTTATCATAACATTCATTTCTCTTGCTGATAACGTATTTATCAAGAATTTCAATATCACTCGACGATGGTAATATCACATTCTTAGACCTTTTGTGGTTCAATAAGCTTTCTGATGCAGTTTTATTCACGTGTGCAGGTAGAGAAGTTTTCAATAAATGCATCAGATTCTTGGCTGCAGTTTTACCCTCTACGTCGTTATTCTTGATGCATTCGGATATATAGAGCTGGATGATGTATTTAAGCGCTGTCCCAATTTCCGTGGGAAGTGTGGGTTTTCTGTAATTACCAGTTCCTGCATCGTAATCTCCCATAGAATTGATGACCTTTATCAAAGCGTCGTACATCTGCGGCCTGAGTAACTCTACAAATTGCGTGATGGACGGATTAACTTCTTTGATTTTGAGAAAAATTTTCGCCATCCTGATTAAACGATTTCGAATCATGGGAAAATGATGTTGGGACCTATATTTACAAGTCATTTCGTTCCCGTAAATTACAAGGATTAGGTCATTTCTTATGGTTTCTTTAACTAGACCATCCCTTAGAGCCGGAAAGATGAAGTTTTTCATAACGTCATTAGCACGATGATGAATCGACTCAGAAATTGCCTTCGATTTCATTGTCATCCCTTTAGACGAACGTGAATATGAGTGTTTGCATGCATTTTTTATGTGTTTTGGTAATGAATCTTTTTTCAACAAAATTTTGCACCATGGACATGCAAGGTAGTCAGTTTTGGAAGGTTGTACATATCTGGACATCCTGGCCGGGATAATTTTATCATGTTCCCTAAAAGATAAAAAATTTCCGTCTCGCCTCATTTGGGATAGTTTCTCCTTTTTCAGGGGGTTGTCATCACTCAACAAAATAAATTCTTTAACCTCTGGTTCCTCCTTATGCATTGCCATTATATGTCTCCTCAAGTTGGTTTTGCCTTGGTTGCAAAATTTGCAGATATTTGGCTTGTTGCAAATCCTGAAAAAAAAACACATGGTCATCCCCTAAGTACGCACCATATGGTAGAATGAGTATTTCAACAAAAAAGTATTCCTAGTAAAAGTTTGTGTATCCCCTCAATCTAAACACTCACCAACGAAGCAAATCATGTGTAATATACAAAGCGTATTGGCAAACTTGTATACTCTACTTCATTTACGACGAATTTATTCATCATAAATGAATGATCATTCAGTTTCAGAGAGTTCAGAAATGAGAAGTAAACATGAAAGAGTTATGAATAATGACAGTGGACCAGTGCCTGACAGTTTAGAGTATAAACATTATGTTATAATATAATGTTATTTATTCCCACATTTTGTGATTTAGTAAATTACTATTTCCCAACAACTCAAACTAGTTAACATTAGTAGATAAGGAAACACTGTAATAATATAATTTGAGATTCAGGTACCTGAGAGGTATCTTGATGAAAACTACAAGATTGGACAGGTGTAGATTCGGGCTGAATATGCTGTTTGAGTAAAATAAACGTCGTAAAACTTTTTTATTGTGACACTATATATAAAACATCAAAACATTGTACATAACAACTATAGGACAACTGAAAAACAAATATTATTTCAGCTGTTGATCACCACAAAATTGGAAGAGAGTGATTCCATAGAGGACTATGTCAATCAAATCGTATCTACAGCACACAAGTTGAGAGGTGTTGGAATGGATGTGAACGATGAATGGATTGGTACCCTTCTACTAGCTGGCTTGCCTGATGAATATCGACTAATGATAATGGGTATCGAGAATTCAGGTACTCCAATCAACTCAGATGCTATCAAAACCAAATTATTACAAGACGTGAAAGGGAAAGCAACGATTGGTGATAAAAATTCTGTGCTCTTTTATGGCCAAAAATCAAATTTAGTGGGGATGTTGAAATAATATTTGTTTTTCAGTTGTCCTATAGTTGTTATGTACAATGTTTTGATGTTTTATAAATAGTGTCACAATAAAAAATTTTACGACGTTTATTTTACTCAAACAGCATATTCAGCCCGAATCTACGCCTGTCCAATCTTGTAGTTTTCATCATATCTTATAATTATAAATTAGGCTACCTAGCTGTTTACGATTTGTTCAATCTTTTCTCCAGAAAATGATCACACGTTGATCGAAATATGTGTCGAGGTTCAAAAATATCGCTCATGACGCTCAATAATAACGAGTAATGAAACATCAACTATATCAATTATTCAATTGTAATCAAAGCCAACTAAACACAATTATTTCGGATATCAAAACCTCCACAAATGCAATCAATTTGTGCGAAGACATTGATTCTATTTTCATGTTTCATTACTTAATGTTATTGGGCATTATTTTCTTATGATACTGTATCATTTTGAGTAATTTTAGGTGTTAGCAAAAAATGAAAATGAATTTGCAACAAAAATTTCGAAGTTTATTTTAATAAAAGAAGGCCTTAGTCAATAAAATAAGTAATAAGTAAAAGTAAGTGAAAAAATAAAACCTCACTCATATAGCCATAACTTAAAATCCTGATGTATTTCTGAACCAGAACAACTTTTTCAAATAACATGTTCCGATACTTCCATAATACTTCTGGTTCCAAATCCAAAGTTTCCAATCGACTTTGCAGAGAGTTTCGATCTTTCGTCAAGTATATGGTTTTTTTCATGGTTTTCATTGATAACTTTTGTATCAAGCAGTGGAAAAGTGGTCGTTTGCACATAAGGTAGGTAATGTATTCAATAAATAATTACTCACCTACGCTTGTAAGCCTTCTTCTCACAATTATTGTCAATGCCAAAGGTTTCTTCAATGGATGGTAAGGCAGATGTGGATCTCACATCTGAGGCAGATGTGAATCTTACATCTGAGGCAGATGTGGATCTCACATCTGAGGCAGGTTTGAGTCTTATATCTGAGGCAGATGTGGATCTTACATCGGAGGCAGATGTGAAGCTCACATCTGAGGCAGATGTGGATCTCTCATCTGAGGCAGATGTGAATCTTACATCGGAGGCAGATGTGAAGCTCACATCTAAGGCAGGTGTTATTAACGGGATGCTCTTTGGCGTGGAGGATACACCAATATAACTGATTCCATCGACATGTGTAGCTTCTTCCTGCTGCCTTCTGTCCTTTCTCTCTAAGAGCACCTTGAGTCTTTTCGTGTTATGACTTGTAGCGAATTGATCTAAAATGTCATAATGGTCGTTGTAGCCGAGAATTGTTATTTTATGACATTTTCCCAATATCATGCATACTGTCACATCTTTTTTTACACAAATAGCGTTTCTGGGGATTACTCCCTGTAATCCAGTTTGCATACACTGACTCAGGGCAAAAGCCATGATGTGCAAGAAAACTACGCAGAAAAACTACAACGCAGACGACAAACAATGACGCAAAGGATTTTTGCTCCAACTGGACCTAAACAACGAAAAAACTTAATTAGCTCATAGTTGGGGACTGTTTCAATTAAGTGAATACATATTTCTAATGATTACACGAAACTTCTCTTGACACCTCAACTTAGATTTCTTAAATTAAAATTTTTAATAAAAGGGGAAACATTTCGGAAACATTATTTAAATTACACCTAGCTATAATAAATAAACAACCCCTTTGTAGTTTCACTGGGTTTAACAGGCAAGTATCAGATTTTAAAATCGATGAGTATGATTGTTATAAACTTCGAAAAAGATTGGAACAAGGAGGTATTCAAATAACTACAAATGTACTAACAATACTATAGTAAGCAAAGCCAAAAAAATTGTCGATGTTTCGAAGACAGTATTCTAAAATTCATAATTTTTTCATAGTACATATTACACTCAGGTCCAGAATCCAGAGTACGAACGAATAAGTATCGAAAGCGGTATTTCTAATAATTCAACAAATAGTTCCAAATAGTTCTTCACACGAAAACATTGATAATAGTGGATAGCGGGTTTCGATTAAATGAGTTTTTTACTGAAACCAGGTTCCTTTTAATATTGTGAGGAAAGAATGTATTCTCTGTGATAATCGAAAACATATTTGCGTGAATATCAAATATATCAAAATGAAAAATCTAATGAGCAAGTAAATTTTCATACTGAGATAACATACTTAATCCAATGTTTTTTTTTCTGAAAAAAAAATTGTTTTGTCATATGTATCAAGAAATGAATTGCTCGTGATATTATATAGGTAAATATTGTTGCGAGATGATAACCTATGGCGGTACAGGACTCTACCCTGCGAAGCGACGACGTATTGTCACTATGACCAACACGAGGCGTACGGAGCGAGGGGGGACCGCGGTAGCTGATTCCTCAACTCGACAATTTTTGATGATGTTATCATGTATTATAATGGGTTTGTTCTAGCAACACATCCGACCGATCCGAAATTGGTCAGAGGCATGCGCAAGATGAATTTCGCTCTCCAATATTCATCTTGCGCATGCCTCTGACTGATTCAGACCAATTTCCAAACGGTCAAATATGTTGCTAGAACAAACCTAATAAGACAGTTGTTGTTAAGACCTGATTGGGGAAGGACCCCTATGTACAACTTCTAGGCATTAAACCTAGTACTCAAGTATTCTGATGTTTCCCTCATGTTATCTCTCTCATAAAGCTACCCCTGAGCAACCCCCCCAAAACCAAAGTTGTAACAATATTATTACGTGATCAACTGTACCTATATTAGACTATGAATTAGTGTAGTGAATAGCTTGCCACAGCTTAACCTCTGGATGAAAAAAAAAAGAAATTCGTTGTTTTACGCTCTGGCGCTTTTTGCCCTTTTTCATACAGTAAACCGTAGCACTTGTTTTCAGTTAGGCAGATGGGGCATATGAAACAATCGCGATAATCCGTGCAGCTTCCATAATAGGGAAAGGCGAATTCTTGTTGGGAGGGTCCAATGGATCTCAGCATACAGGGAGGGCATGAAACATGGCGACATCCATCCAACATAGCCAAAGGCCATGTTGGGCACTTTATACGCAGCGCGTCTTCTGGGGGAATATGCAGGTTTTTGCAATGATCTTTGCTGCAACCTTCGGTACTAAACTTAAAGTTTTTGCAAATGCCGCTGACTTGCCCACTTCTGATGGCTTCCGCCAAGATTATTTTTTGTATTCCTGGATCCCGCCGTAAATATAGCACCATTCACTGTTTTCGCAACATGGAGATAGTTGCAATTGTCCCCTTTGGAACACTTGAAAGTATTTTGATAGTCATTGCAATACTCATATCTATGTAATTTGCCGCAATTATCATTGTAGCATCCCTCGAGGATATAATCCAAACACCTTGAAAGGAATTATGAAATGTACAGATCGATTTTGTCGAGTTTATTAGATGTATATATTACCAATCGGAAGGGTAGACGTCTTTTTCACCCCATATTGTTATGTTTGAAAATTTTTTCCAAATTGCCATATTTTGGAAATAGCAGAACTAGAAACAAATAAGTAAAACCCATAAAAACACTTTTCAAAAACAAACTTCTTTTGATTTCACCGAAAACGATTGAATCTTCACAAACGTCATTTCCCAACAATTTCACATGTTTGCTGTTCGCTAACACGGTAACTTTATCATAGCCATCATAGAATACCTTTAGTATATTACGTAACGAGGAGGATAAGTAGCCTTTTACGCATGAGCGGAAATTTTTTGAACGAGGTGTTAGCCGAGTGCGAAAATTCGCGAGTCCACCTAACTAGCCTTATCCTCGAGTTCCGTACTGTACTCTTTCTACCCTCATGCTTGTGCGATAATTTCTGCTGGTGTAGCACAAACTTATTCCTCATTTTCTATGATAAACGAGACAGTGGATGATAGCAAGTAGGCAAAAGTAGGTGTATTCTAAATGAGCCATTACCTAACAGCTGTCTAATACCCAGTGAACGGTTTTGAAAAGTGAGAGTTGAAAAAAACTTTTACGGTACTCATTTTTTTAATTAACACGCTTTTATTAGCTTGGGTTGTAACTATGTATGTAACGGAATCTTTGAGCATAATTTTCACCAATTTCCAGAAGTCTGATTAATTTGAAACTTTGCATACGTATCAAGGACCGATGACAATGCAATAATTTGATCATAGTTTTCCATTATAATAATAATAATAATCTTTATTTTCCAGTTGAAAATTACACACAATATACAATAACTGAAAATGACGTCGGAATACAAAAAGAAAATAAGAAAAAAACAAAAAACATTGTTTTAAACACTATAAAAAACTAGCTACAATGAAATAAAAATAACAAATTTGCTCGTATTGGTTTCAAGAAATACATACTCGATATATTCACTAAAAGAGCTTTGTCTGATTATCCTTATAAGGACCACCAGGATTAATAAATTCTTTTATAGATCCTCTGTAGTGGAGTAAAAAAGATAGAGCTAGCGCGCGTTCTGCGCATGCCTGCAGTTTCGGACTTACTCTTTCGTTCTTTCGTTCGGGCACTCGGCACAGCACAACGGAGGCAGAAACGTTTTCAGGGTAGTTGCGTTCTCACAATGTTCATTCCTTATCTTACATGCGTAAGTGTACATGAGTCTGATACATGCAAATTACTGTATATGATATTTATGTAACATATAATATAGTTCCCAGCGAAATGCAGCCACGGAACTGCTGAAAGACGAATGTTGCCAATAATCCTGAGTTGGGCTTCGACCGTTCACAAGATGCAAGGTTGTACAGTTGATCATGCAGTAATTTATCTAGGCTCGCGATTGTTTGCTGCTGGACAAGCCTATGTAGCACTTAGTCGTGTAAGATCTTTAGACGATATTCGGATTGATGAACTTGATTGCTCTAAGTTAACAGGAAGTACCCCATGCAATAGTGAAGCTTTAAATGAAATGATGAGATTGCGGAATGATTCGTAAGAAATATCACATTTCCACTGGAAACTAATTGATAAATTGAACTAAAAAATGAAAAATAAATAATAGTTTAAAAAACTAAAAAAACACGCTTTTATAGCTAACCGAACTAAAAAATAGAAAATAATTTTTAATTACAAAGAGTTTATATTACGGTAGTAGAAGGCTAAACAATCATTCATAGTCAATCAG
Organism: Zygogramma bicolorata; assembly: GCA_032362365.1. Classification (NCBI taxonomy): domain Eukaryota; kingdom Metazoa; phylum Arthropoda; class Insecta; order Coleoptera; family Chrysomelidae; genus Zygogramma; species Zygogramma bicolorata. The sequence continues at coordinate 8,832 of JAVJAQ010002906.1, forward strand.
CTCAAAATAAAATTATAATGAAATTCAAGTAATTAACAGAATAAAGTAATTCAGAGTAAAAAGCGTGGGGTGCATTTTACTACATTTCATAAGTCTCCTCTCAAAGATAATTACCGATAGAATGATTGTAATATATAATATATCAAGCACCCCACGATTTTACTCTGAATTACTTTATTCTGTTAATTACTTAAATTTTATTTTGAGCTGATTGACTATGAATGATTGTTTAGCCTTCTACTACCGTAATATAAACTCTTTGTAATTAAAAATTATTTTCTATTTTTTAGTTCGGTTAGCTATAAAAGCGTGTTTTTTTAGTTTTTCAAACTATTATTTATTCAAACTATAATTGTTTGACAATAATTTTCCGATGATACGACTTACGTGAATCCACCTGTTGAGTAGACGTTGAAGTATTTTATGAAATATTAACCCACCTTCTTTTCGTGGAACTTAGGTAACTCGGTCTCCTCTACAAAAAATGTTCGTAGAAGTTTCGGCGGGCTCGTATATTTTCGGAGATAAAGGTCCATTTTGTTGTTTCACAATTTTTCACATCAAATTTCTGTTGTTAGAGCACACAAAATTCGTCCTTCGTCTGATAAAACACCACACATTCTCTCATTTACTCGTTTTCAACATTTTTAATCAGAAAAACCATTATTTTTTCAAAAAATCCTACTTTCTCCAAAAGTCAATATTAATACATTCAGTTCTCAACAATAATAATGGGAGCGGCAACACTGCAAATACCTATACATCACTTTCGACTGTCATCCTACTATGACATTACATTTTACAATAAATCATTGATTATGGTTTGAAAATGTATGCATTTTTTGAAACAATAATGGTTTTGTCTGCTTAAAAATGTTGAAAACGATTAACTAAGGACTTGTGTGATGTTTGGATAAAACTAAGGACGAATTTTGTGTGCTCAAACAACAGAAATTTGACTTGAAAATTGTGAAGTTCTACAACAAAATGGACCTGGGCTGCAATTCTTGAAATAAATCCGTATAGGTACGACTTTGTGTTGTGTTGAAGTTCAACACATTCAGTCCATATATCTCTACGTCACTCTATTCGTTTGAAAATGAAATCCGTAGCTCTGTATCTCCGAAAGTACAAGAGACCGTGAAAACTTCTATAGGAATTTTTTGTAGAGGAGACCGAGTTCGTTACCCAAGTTCCACAAAAAAATTGCAAAAAACAAGGTGCTCATAGCAACCGAAGTACTACCTTTTATTTGAGTTTATGAATCCATCAAGATAGTTTGGTCGTACAAAATAAAGGTAAAGGTGTAGAATCCGGTGTCCTCACCGATTTTGACGAAATTTTCAGGGAAGGTTAAAAACGCCATAAAATGATTATTGACATTGAAAATTTTCCGCGGAAACGATGGAAAAGTGTTTTTTTTTAATAAAATACACTTTCGAGGTTAGAAACACCTAGAATAAAATTGATGAATATAACATAATTTTGGGCGTTTACTTACGTGATTTGGCGATATGACTCATCTAAAAATACTACTGTACAGTTTTTCTGCAAAAATATATAGCTTGGGTGTCTCAGTATTGGATATTTTTCATTTTGAAAATTGCTAAAATATCTGTAAATGAAGAATTTCCTTAGCTGACATTTCGCTGTCAAGTGTCAAAAATTGATGTTTAGAATATATGCAATGTTGTCACATTGCAAATTGATACCTAATATTATAAGATCAAAACCCGGGTGTAAAACGCTTACGATGCCCGAGTTTAGAATAGGTTACGTTAGGTTAGTTAGGTTCGGTTACATTAGGTTAGTTAGGTTACATAAGGTTAGTTAGGTTCGGTTACATTAGGTATCAATTTGCAATGTGACAACATTGCATATATTCTAAACATCAATTTTTGACACTTGACAGCGAAATGTCAGCTAAGGAAATTCTTCATTTACAGATATTTTAGCAATTTTCAAAATGAAAAATATCCAATACTGAGACACCCAAGCTATATATTTTTGCAGAAAAACTGTACAGTAGTATTTTTAGATGAGTCATATCGCCAAATCACGTAAGTAAACGCCCAAAATTATGTTATATTCATCAATTTTATTCTAGGTGTTTCTAACCTCGAAAGTGTATTTCATTAAAAAAAAGGTAATGTTAAGTTTATTGGGCACCAAGCGATAAAAAAAAAATTGTTGCGGGAACTTACGTATTTCGACCTCCTGAACAAAAAACTTAAGTAAAAATTTTGGCGCTCTCCAATAGTTTTCAAGATACAGGGCATTTTTTGGGTCAAAAATGGGATTTTTGAATACACGTTCCTGCATCAAAATTACACTTGGAATTCATCCTTCTTTTTTATCAGCACAATGTACACATCCCTAATTATCCGTTCCACACTTTTTTTCATTCGGAAACACTAGTTTTATAACAAAAAAATGCACTTTTCCTCAACAACAACAGAAACATTGAAAGTTCGGCATGTCACTGCAAAATGTTTAGCGTTTTTTTTTATGAGGGGTTGGTACCTTGGAAAACCAGATCACACTATTCAAATCTTTATTCAAAGTGCATACTGCATCACACCTCGGGCATTGAATTGTCGAGAGAAATATTCCTATTGTTGTAAGGTAATTAACTAATGCCCTCTTATTATGCACTAAGGCTGTATATTCGAATAATTTAATCATTTTAATTATTTACGTAAAAACTTCAAAATGAAGGAAAATTAATTCGCGATATTTCAAATTTGAATAGTGTGCTATGGTTTTCCAAGGTACCAACCCCTCATAAAAAAAATACACTAAACATTTTGCAGTGACATGCCGAACTTTCAATGTTTCTGTTGTTGTTGAGGAAAAGTGCATTTTTTTGTTATAAAACTAGTGTTTCCGAATGAAAAAAAGTGTGGAACGGATAATTAGGGATGTGTTCATTGTGCTGATAAAAAAGAAGGATGAATTCCAAGTGTAATTTTGATGCAGGAACGTGTATTCAAAAATCCCATTTTTGACCCAAAAAATGCCCTGTATCTTGAAAACTATTGGAGAGCGCCAAAATTTTTACTTAAGTTTTTTGTTCAGGAGGTCGAAATACGTAAGTTCCCGCAAAATTTTTTTTTTTATCGCTTGGTGCCCGATAAACTTACCATTACCAAAAAAAACACTTTTCCATCGTTTCCGCGGAAAATTTTCAATGTCAATAATCATTTTATGGCGTTTTTAACCTTCCCTGAAAATTTCGTCAAAATCGGTGAGGACACCGGATTCTACACCTTTTCCACGCCAATATCAAAGAACAAAGCAATATATAAGCTGAAGACTAAATATTCAAAATAATCTCAAATCCCAACCAGTAACCGTATCGTATCAATTCGTCAACACAGAGTCTACTGTCTTACTGTCTACTTACTACGAAAGCGTAGAAGGGCCACACTAGTTATTTTTTTGATTTTCCGAGTTTAAACTCGGAAATTCCGACTTTGAACTCGGAATTATATTTTTCCGACTTTAAACTCGGAATTATATTTTTCCGACTTTAAACTCGGAAATTCCGACTTTAAACTCGGAAATTCCGACTTTAAGAGTGCTCACCACATTCGGCAAAACGCTTTTGCGAATTTCGAGATCATCTCTGGTCCGATTTCACTGAAACATGTACCAATCGATTCGAAATATTATTCTCTAGCGAGGAAAGTTATCGTAATTTTTCGTTTTCAACAAGTTTGCCCAAAACTAATTGAAATAGAGAATTATTTTCGAGTAAGCCCACGTTCCGTAAAAATACATCTAAATACACCAACGCATATGAAGTGTGTAAGAAAATGACACAATACAAATACTTGAAAATGCAAAATGAAAAGTGCATAATAACATTGCCGGAACGTGGCGCCATCATATCAGTGCGAATCGTATACTTCGGGATGCAATTCAGTTGGCTCAGCAGTAACAGTGGCGGAGACTTAATTTACAAGTCGACTCTTTATAATGCAGCGGTTATCGCGAAATGCAATTTGTTCTTACAAACGGATGTAGGTGCTTTGCCGAAAATATGGGTTGGAACAGTTTGACAAACAAAGTAAAATGCAATAATAGTAGGAGAGCCCACGATGCTAAATCGGGATTTACTCGAGCGTCATAGAGACCTATTGGGTTGCGAAGCTTAGATGATAAAAAGAAAAAATGTTACATAATGTGTACCTTTTCATCGGTGGGGAAGCGGCTATAGACTTTCAAAAATATAAAAAAAAACTGTTGCATGGACATACTCGAGCGCATATATCATCTATGTCCAACATATTGTTGAAAATGTACGTATGTTAATCTGATTGTTTCCATGATGGGGGTGGTCGTACGTAAGGGTTGAAAAAAACTCGAGCGCGTCAGAATTTCAGTGGGGATGTTAAGTGAACCTAAAAAGAAGCTCTTATATAATAATCTGACGGTTTGGATGTGACGCAGACTCGCGGCCGTTATTAGAATGTGAATGAAAAATTTCGTCACTTTGAAAAACACAAGCGCGTCAGATTAAGATATATATGGTTCATCTGGATGCCTAGACGTTGCAGTCTCATAATCTGACAATTATCTGGAGGGATTCGCCTATTATGCCAATTTGATTTTTTTTTTAAATTTAAATCATTGAACTTAATTGAAAATCTCAGGAAAAAGCATGCGAATAAAAAAGTGTATGCTCTTTTAGTAGAATACTTGTATTTATAAGAGAATAATTATAAGAAATTAAATTTTTAAAATTTTAAAACGTTTAATATTCGTTGTAAACAATATCATGCCACCAACGAGTCTGTGTGATCAACTGTCATGGCAACAGAAACCAGAGTGGGGACGGAGTGAGAGAGCAATAGATAGGGAAAGAGTGAGAGAGGAATAGAAACGTGGAGAGGGGAATATAGGCATCACGTAGCTGCACACATTAAACTTTATCGCGAGGGGTGTTTCACTTCTTTAAAATTTGTACACCAAATTTTCATTTGAGGGATTTCAATTGGATTTCAGAAATTTCTAACGGATTTCTGGATTTCATACGAGATTTCAAGATTTCCTTTGAGATTTCTGGATTTCAAACGGATTTCAAGATTTCATTGGGAATTCATATGGATTTCAAGATTTCATTGGGATTTCAAGATTTCATTGAGAATTCATATGGATTTCAAGATTTCATTGGGATTTCAAGATTTCATTTGGATTCCATTCGGATTTCAAAATTTCTTGTAGGATTTCTGGATTTCATAAGGTTTTCAAGATTTCATGTAGGATTTCTGGATTTCATCAAAGATTTCAGAATTTCAGGTTGGATTTCTGGATTTCAACATGGATTTCAAGGATTTCAGGTCATTTTGTCCACCGGATTTCCGAAGTGAGACACCCCTCGCTTTATCTGACGCGGTCGAGAATTTCAGATGATCAATTTTTTTTACCAATCTCATCCTTTATCCTCGAAACATTCAGTTTAGGGCCAATTTATACATCTCTGTTTTAGTATTATTCCTTATTTCATTCGGAAACGAAGTAATTTTAGAGGTCTTTGTAGGAACATTTGAAGAATTACTTCTCTTTTAGTATTCCTTTCAATCTTGAAAATGTAACTCAGGAGGCTTATGACATATAACCACCTAATTCCTTGAAACAGAGCGAGGAAATAACTGTCATTTTAGAACTAGAACTTAAATACTGAGAGATGTATAAATCGGCTCTCATTTGACTGATCCACGATGACCATATAGATACGCCACATTGACAGCCGCCAGTCTCTGTCATAAGCTTTTTATGTTTCATTGCGACTTGGATTTTTCTTATATTTCATAGCTGCCACTGTGTTGGATTACGATAGCCTGATGTGGTTGGAAAATGAACGTAATCAACATAAAATGAATATTTTTCCTTGATTTCCCGAAACGCCTGTGAAAATATTTTTGTGACAGTTGCAGAAATGACTCACCAGTGATCTGACTTACGATGAACATAGGTGGTTCAACAGCTGCTTGATTTCTATGCCGAAAAAGGCCCTTTTTCTTGATCGGCGATGGTTCTTCCAACTTTCTCCCCGAAGAACAAACCACACCAATAGTCCCAAATAAAGTAATAATATATTTCGATTAAAACACCAACTTGTGCGAAAAACCGAACAAATAGCCGACACGGGCGAAATGGTAATTAAAAAATAATACTTGATTGCTACAAACTAGCATAAAATGTTCAGTGAACGAATAGATCAGATCCACTTGAACGCAAACAAAAATTTATAATAATATACCTAAATCTTCCTCATGAATCACTCTATATATTGGTGGAAACTGTATGGAATTCAGTGGGGCTGTTTTTGAGTCTTTCACGAACAAAAGACAGACGCGACAGATGACTTTAATTTATATAAACAATACCACAGGAGGAAATGTAGGCAAGCGAATCAATAGGTTGGTACTAATAGTCAGGATATCACCCTGATGATATCGTAAGAAAACATATTTATGAAATTAAGAATAATTCAATAAATTTTGATACCCGAAAGTAAAATAATTGCCCTCCAGCCATGATATTTAGATATGGTAACGAGTACCTGGCGTTTATCGAGCTGACTCACTAATAAACACTCGCCTGTTCCTTCACATATTGAATGTCACCAAGGAATTAGACGGAGGCGTCCTTTGTTCAGTGTGTCTGTGATTGTTTCATTCGATTTCAATAAGACCCGCCCATCGAATTCTGAAATATTTGTAGGTTAATGCAACTCTATAATATTGAACAGCTAAGGAACGCCCTTAAACTCGGAATTATATTTTTCCGACTTCAAACTCGGAAGTTCCGACTTCAATCTCGAAAATTCCGACTTCAAAGTCGGAAATTTCGACTTTAAACTCGTAATTTTAGTTTTCTGACTTCAAATTCGGAAGTTCCGACTTCAAACTATTTCGAAGTCGTAAATTTCGATCTTTATTCAGTCAATAGTAAAAACCCAGTAATGGCACGTATATTATTATAACCGTTACAATCTGTAAATTATATATTGGAATTTATGATAACGGAGTAATTCTGTTGTTTAATAAATGTCTCCAATCAAGAAAAATGCACTAAGAATGATACAATGCAACGCAAACTTCTCGTTTTTATATGTTTCCAAAGGTAAACATGTTCCTTAATTCTCGATTTTCATTTCATAACAAGGAAACCTCTGGCAGTGAGTTTTCCCCACGCTTAGGTACAAAACCAAGGATTCCTGATTTCTCTAGACAACTCTTAGAATGCTCTGTGTTAACCGAGAGAAAAAAAGAAACTCGTTCTATTCATTTTTCAATGCATCTCAGTACCAGAAAATAAAAAAATTATTCCAATATTCACTGTACGATGTTTTTTTAAAACCCTTCTACCCTCACAAAGTCAAAACACGTTCATTTGAATCAATAAATGATTCAGTTTGTATTTTGTAAATGTAATTCGCTTTCTAGAATTCGATGAAAGTATTTTTGCCACTCTCCTGGAAACTTTGTAGGTAGCTGAAAATTAACCTGACTATACTACCTTTGGAAATTTGGACTATTGCAATTCTCATCATAAGTGCATTATAATCTGAATTACTAAATTATATGAATGAATTAATCGGAAACAGAAAAACATGTGAAAATTAATTCATTTTATTTATTGAAACATGTAGATCTCTGATGATATGACGTTATGGAAATGGGATGGTATCAAAGAAAGGAAACTGCGAATATAAGCAAAGCAATTTCAAAATTTATTTTATAAGATACTCAAACAATTCAGTAGCTACTTTGTTCGTTTGAGAGTTATTCAAAGTATTCGTAGAATCTCCTGTCTCCTGCAACGTTAGCATCTGCAGACAATGTTAAATTATGTTCTATCATAATTGTTGCTGCTAGGCCATATACATCTTCGTCACAAGGTAATTTACCCGTGAAAGTGCAAAATCTCTGAAAATAATCAACGTCATCTTGTGGTACGACACAAATGTAATCTTTAGTACTATATACCTCTGGAACGTGATACATCATGAAAGGTCTACCACAAGGTGAAATACTATTTTTTGAAGAACTTATGCGATGCAAATTCCATTCCATTGCAACAGTATCCAGTTCATCCTGAAAATAATAAAAATATCAGAATATCAGCTCATTTATTAAACGTGGAGTAGAGCTTATATATTTTACAGCAAGCAAACTATAGATGAACGATTTCTGAATTCAGTCAAGACTGCTCAATGCTACTGACCTATATTATATTCCTATGACCTATATAGTTGGTCAAATATCCATTACAAAACTACATGCCTGGTTGATATTTCAGGAACAATGAATTACATCTGAAGGACAATCATACGATGTCCTACAGGGTTTACTTATGGTCTAAGATACGGAATATAGGTCGACCTTCATATATATGGTAACCGGATGAAACATTTTTTATAAGGTTTCATGAATAGACGAATACGCCTATAATGGTTGCCTATGAAAATGTGGTCAAGACTATATAAGTACAGTGAGATTCATTTCCACAATACGGAAAACTTTTTTATTATCGAATTGTCGGAAAATTTTGTTCTTTATAAAAATTGGTGAATTGCAGAATACTTGCATATGAGTTGTTAAAATTTCAAATTTCCGAATAGTGTACAGGGGGGAACGAAAAATATATTTTTTATCATGAACAAACTACCCTGGATGTGATTCCAAATTTGAATATCGATTTCAATTCTGAACAACTCTTCCGAATGAACTTTTTGATTATGTCAAAAATGAGATGTGGTTTACACCTGATGAAAATTCCTATTTTTCGTTCTCCCCTGTACACGGAAATTCGAAATTTTGACAACTCATATGCAAGTATTCTGTAATGCACCAATTTTTATGAAGAATAAAATTTTCTGTCAAATCGATAATAAAAAAGTTTCCCATACGGTGGAAATTTTTGGAATCTCAATGTATATAGACTTGACCACATTTTGATAGGCGATCCATTATAGGCGTATTCGTCTATTAATGAAACTATAAAAAAAATGTTGCCAGATGGGTGAAGGTCGACCTCTATACCGTATCTTGCAAAATAATGAAATGTTAATGAAACAAACTAAGAGAAATAATGGTGTTGTTTGTTAGAATAAAATCGATTTTCATCTTTATTGGCATGAAACTTGAAATATGGTGTTCATTTCAGCAAAAACCTAATAGTTCATTTGGTGAAGTTGGTGCAATTTTTCATGAAATGATTCATCATATTTCGTTGTAGCCAATCTGCATGCTCATATACTTGAATTTTCATGGCCAGCCATTCCTAATCAATAATATACATACTTTACTTCGATACTTTACGATATACCTACTTGTTTAATCTTCAGGAAGCAGAACTGAACCAAACTTTTGTCAAGGAAGGACCCAGAACATAAACCTTCGTCTTTTAAATTCTGAAATAAATTAATCCAATAATGACTATGGTGCTTCCTCAGAATGGACCACCAAGCTTCAATTCTTTGGTTTGCTGGACTGATGCCATATAAAAAAGGTGGTAAGTTGAAGTTTCCCTCCAGGCGACTTCTCAAAAATGTTTGAATTTGTTCAGTAACACCATTTTCCGTGCCCAAATCGGCTCGTAATGTTTGTAGACAGCCTCCAAGAGATTTCACGGTTTTTATGTAGAAGCTGCCAATAACTTTAGGGTCGTTGCTATTGTTACCAGCTTTAAGCCTTATTATACTACGAGAAAATCCATCTATACATCCACTTATACATATACCATATGGTTTCAATTGGTCATAGCAATCCATATGCCACAAAAAATTAGGCCCTTTATTTTTGTACTGCCTTCTCCGCAATCTTCGTCTGCATTTCAACACCAATGGGATCTATAATTTGTAATAGAATCCGAACTACTTCCTGGGTAACAATTAAATTATTCTGTAGACACTTGAGATGGATCCATTTGTATCCATGAAGTTGTAGGGTATTTTCAATAAATTTGTATACCTTTCCTATATCTAAAAATTGTTTTCTCCTGTATAAATTCATCATTCTCGAACGTCTTTTCAAAGTACGCTCACTCACGAAAACATTGTGGTTTGATGCTGAACGAACACGAATCTTTTTTGAATCAGATTATTCATCTCAGTAATCGGAAATCACTCCAGTAACAATGATCAACAATAACTTTGTACCTCTACTGAAACTGAACACCTAGTAAACTTCTAATATATCCATTCCAAAAACACAATAATTGCGAGAATGAAGTCGGAATCTCCGAGTTTGAAGTCAGGAAAATAAAACTCCAAGATTGAAGTCAGAATTTCCGAGTTTGAAGTCGGAAAAATATAATTCCGAGTTTAAAGTCGGAATTTCTGAGTTCAAAGTCGGAATTTCCGAGTTCGAAGTCGGAAAAATGAAATTCCGAGATTGAAGTCGGAATTTCCGAGTTTGAAGTCGGAAAAATGAAATTCCGAGAGTGAAGCCGGAATTTCCGAGTTTGAAGTCGGAATTTCCGAGTTTCAAGTCGGAAAAATATAATTCCGAGTTTAAAGTCGAAATTTCCAAGTTTAAAGTCGGAATTTCCGAGTTTGAAGTCGGAAAAATATAATTCCGAGTTCAAAGTCGGAATTTCCGAGTTTGAACTCGGAAAATCAAAAAAATAACTAGTGTGGCCCTTCTACGCTTTCGTAACTTACAGACTAAACGAAATTAACGAAACGAGACTGCGACACTGCGAGCCAGTGTTGTTCCAGGTGCTCGATTTATCGTAACAGATTTTTGATGAAAATGGACTATGTAATAGATTTCAATTTTGATGTTTGCTGCACTACTTGTTACTAGATGGCGACACCTATGAATGATCAGAGATCATGTAATTCTACTAACCTTGATGTACGGCTGAACTGAACCGATGTTTCCATCAATAAAAAATGTCATTTCGGGTTTAATGTGTCTGCCACATTCTTCGGCTGCCGCGGAGAGAATATTTTCTCCATTGAGTTTATTGAAAACAAAGCACCGAAACCGATTACAAATTAATACTTGTGATGCGCTATTGCACACCAAAGAGATATTACGTGTTGGCAATGACAGTATCAATTGCTATGAATTTGACCCTTCCTAATTATTAACAAGAGAAAACAAGACCCTTACAACAAAAACTAACAAGACTGAGGGTGAGACTGCCATTGAAATTACGTTCTAGAATATAGATTTTTATTTTTTCCAGTTTTCAGTTGTGAAAGTTTATGTTTATTTCGAATCAGAGTTGTCTATTATTTATTTTTATCATTGTTATTTCGTTTATTTTAATCATATATATTATTTTGATGTTTTGTTTTGATGTTCATGTTTAGCCAAATAGAAAACAGCTGAACATAACATCAAATTCTGACACTTCTGAGTTCTGTTACTTCTGTTTTTCCGTTGTGATAACTTTAAAAACATAAATAATGTTTCTTGCGTTTGTCCTATGCCTATGACTCCTATGTCAGAGAGGTCAACCGACAACTGACAAGCCGTGCATGAGTGACGAGTGTTGCTGTTTGCTGTCGCAACAACAAGATTTGTTTGACACTGTCACTGTCGAATTTCTGGAATGTAATAGATTTTGGAAAAATGTAATAGCGTAACAGAAATCTGTGAAATGTAATAGATCTAGTACAAATGTAATAAAAGAGCAACACTGCTGCGAGCTGCGAGAGCCACAAATAAAAAAGTAGGTTCGGTCTCATCCTCCAATCAGAAACGTGGAAGCTACAGGGCAAAGGGCAACCTTCTTGCTCCCCTCACTCAACAAACGAATACATAGTACAGTTGTATTCATACAAAATGGGTACACTATACATAGTTTTCTGTTTTTATTATTGTTATTGGTTACGTTGTGTTTAAAACTTTGCGTTGTAGAAAAATTCTAATACATTAAAATCATTAATCACATTTTATTTGTTTTTGTTTTGTCTATCGCCGTCGATAAGAAAAGCCTGATTTACGCAAATATGGCAAAATCTAGTCATAAGATTTGTACCCATTTTCCGTGAATACAACTGTAAATAGAACGGAATTAGAGCGCACGTTCGTTTACGAAAGAATTGCTGAATCTTCAATTTTTTGTACATATAGCAGAAAATGAGTCTTCATTAAATGGCATACCTATGAGAGTGTTTAGGCCGAAACCGCAGGTCGAGGACTGATAGGTATTCTCTCTTATGTGATTTGATGAATTATTTTTTAGCTTTATTCTCCGAATCGAAAAATATAAATTAAAACGTCTATGAAAGAAGTGAAATAAAAATAACAAACTCTCTCTGTTGATAGGTACATATTCAAAGACGTTTGATTCAGTCACAAAAAAGGAAGTGTCCATCTAAAACAGCTACCCCCAGCCTATATGGCACGACGGGCACTGGGTTACATAAAAATCACATTTTCTTGCTCCTTTTTGTACCTATACCTACCAAGCATATGATAGTTTAGTCAAATAGACACAAAGCAAAATATAAAGCTAAGTATAGAGATAATGTCACTCACCAGTATAATATTTCTTTCCAACCCATAGGTACAAGATAGCGTTTCGCTCGGAGAAACTCATTTATAGTAGGTTAGTATCTCGAGCTCTTCAATGGGAAAATAGATAAATTACGGAACATTTTCCGTAGTATCTGTGCGAGTTTTACACTCTACTTTTTCTAAGACTATGATATACAGTATGAATAAAAAACAACATGAAATATCTATTTTTATCAATTTATTGAATAAATTAACGTACTAGGTAAATGTGTTAAGCACCTACTACAATACCTACTCGTTATTTGCTGCCTCCATAACACTTGGCGGAGTTGAACTTCTTTCACTGTCACTACTTTCCATGCTGAACTTATTTCGGAACAACTTCGTAATATCGTTCTGTCAAAGATATATTGAATTGTCACTTATGTTTGTGATTTTTTTGTCTGTATGGTTACGGCAATGTTACCTGGTTACGGCGTGTTTTGTTTTATCTACTCCACACCGTCGTGAAGGAGATTTACCCATGCGATTTTCAAACATTTTAACTAGGTAGTTGCAATGAAAAGGAGTATTAGGTATATTACTGTTAATTCCTATCCAAAATACTACTCAATTTGATCATGGGTTGTAGGTAGGTGATAACTAATAACTAGATAGGAGTGCAAAATACCTACAAATTCTTAATTATTCCGTTCCTTTTAAAAAGGACACCCTATATATACTTAGGTATCATTGAATGATCGGTTACGAATGATCATAACAATACCTATTTTGATGCTGTTGTTTCCAAAGACTATATAATGCTTATTGATTCACAGACCAAACTTTTACTCTTTAATTTATCTTTTACTTTAAGCTCACAATGCTAACCAATGGAGGCGTTCATTCACGACACATTAACATTTTGTGTATGAACGCCTCCATTTAACAGCATTTCTCTTAGAGAAAAAGAAAGAAAAAGTGTGGTCTATGAAACAAGCATAAGGAAATATCGCCAATTAGGTATTTTATTCATAACCTCAATGAGTGTGAGAAAGAATTCATTGACTCGCTACAAAAAGTTTTCTCTTTCCCATACCCATTGAGCTTCTGGATGGAATAATAGGTAGTCTCTGTAGTTTTTGAAAATAACAGCAAACTTGGTTTCGTTGGATTCCTGTGATCATTCCTAACTGATCATGCAATGATACCTATAAAAGGTGTGCCGTTCAGGAAAATGATCTTTCAATAAGTTGCTGCGCTTTTTTGAGACCCTCTGTATAAATGAAACTTGAACCATTTAAGAGATCAATTGAAACTCTACAACTTGAATATTCAACATTTTTAGGTAGCTGTTACTTCAGGGGATAATCGACCATTTAAATATTTGAATATATCAGCGACCCGCCTGTATTTACAGCCGCTTTTCTCATGAACGTTTTTTCAGCACCTTGAAATTTATAAAAAATAGTTCAGATAATTAGGATCACAGATGCGAACAAACCGTTTGTAATCACTGACGCTTTTGAAATCGGAAAGTCTAAGTAAATCTTTCCAAAATTATAAACAGTCCGATTCAATTGAAGAAAAAGGATGAGTTTGAACGAAAGCAAATCGCTATAAGGTATCTGCCGTAAAATCGATAGGAACGGCAACGTTGTGTGGCAACACCGACCTTGACGAACCCCTGCAACAACAAAATTAATGTACCCATGCTAATTTATGCGTATGCATGGCGCGTGCTCGATGAGGTACCTAACAGGAGAAATCCGATGCGACGATGGGAAATTTGATGTTATTACGTTAGGAAAATACGAGGGCTTTTCTGCCAATTTAGTCCGACGGCTAAGGGGGGAGTTTCGTATATATTTTATGTTTTCTGGGTACCTAGCCGATCACGAATTTTCAGGTTACCAGGCCCAAAACGTGTTCGTTAATTATTTATTAACGATTTTATTGCACAAATAGCTATTTTTTCACTTTTTCTAACACTTGCCATCAAGATGGGCCAAATCTAGTTAGATTAATCGGTTATACGAAAAAAATTGGGTACATTAAAAACAGTATCTCTATTCTCAATCAAATAGGTAGGTAAACAGGATTATTGAGGTAGGAAGGAGGTATCTGATGAACAATTCGTCCGAGTAATAAGCGTATGAGCACTATACTAATATTCCTTCAGCTAGTGCTTGAGGTTCACGCATAGGTAGGTACCTACCCAACAAAGGGGCCGTTCATAAAATACGTCACACTAAAATCAGCTTTTTTTGACCCCCTCCCCCCCCATTGTCACGCTGTGTCACACTTTTTGTGAGCCCCCTAGAAATATTTCGTCACAAAATCTAAGACCCCCCCCTGCTGAGTATGATAAATTCTAAATGATAGTACACAAATTCTGAAAATTAAAAATATTTATTTAGTTATTATAATAAAATTTAAATTTATTAATGAATATCTTTCATAACGAACATATAATAAATAATGAATAATATTTCTATTATTCAGCGGAGTCCAAGGATTTTCTAATTACATAATCAGAAGATTCAATACTCAATAACACAATGAAACAGTAAAAAATCGCTTTATTTTGTTTCATTTGTATAATGAAATACAGTGTACTGTAACAAGATTATTTCGCATTCTCAATTGAAAATTCATTCGCAAAGATGGAGTCACTATATAGATTTGATTAAAAAATCTAACGAGTTTAAGAATTCGTTAGAAGATGTCGCACATGTAGATTTCTACCAAAATCTACTGAAGATTTCTTTCATACCAACATTTTTCAATTTTTCGTCAGAAATCTACTAAAAAAGTGGATTTCTACCAAAAGTGGTCACGCTGGCTTCTAGCGCTCATGTCAAAAAATAATAAACGGCGAACGTCACGGCCCCAAATCGAAAACATGATTATTTTCAATATCAAAAGTATCATTATCAGTGGCATAAATAACGCCTTGGCAACTTTGGCGGCGCCAAGGGGCGCAGTGGGGCGCAACAAAAGGCATTCAATAACCAAAAAAAATGGATACCTGAAATGAATAAATCTGATGGATGTCATATAGATAGAGAGAGAGGTACACAATTGACAATTGAAAAAAAATCAGGAGGAATGTGTAACTCATCAAAGAAATTTACCTCATTGAATTCATTTTCAAAGTCGGGGCGAGTTCTGTTCCATTGTTTTCAATAGCATTGAAAGCCCGGCCAATGCACTGCTCGCTCGATCGGGCCTCAACTCGAACGCATCTTTCAATTTCACGCCGCCTCTGGCTAATAATCGGGGTTCCGACATTTTTTTCAATATGAAATACCTACGCCTCTTGCTGGTAGTCATGCGTAGTCGCAACGAAAACAATTTGGAGGTCATGAAATATGGTAGTGGTGGGAAGTATTCACATTTACAAATTCTTGTCATATGTCATTTGTCGTAAATTTTAATCCATATTTTTAACAAAGGACGTAATATTTGTAGCTTCCCTGAAGATGACAGTATTCACTGTCGAAATATTGAAAATACAGTGTAAAAAAAGTACAATTTTCGCTTGCTACTGCTTCACCCAATATCATATCCCCTTGTATCCTGACTGGTCAGACTACCAATCTATGTATATATATATATATATATATATGATGAGTTGTTTTTTTCGGGTTTCATTCCGTGTTCTGTGGTTTTGATCCCCTGAAGGATAATTGTCACAACGTTTCGGCAAAGTCTCATTTGCCATCTTCTAGGTGATGATTGAGTTATATATATATATATATATATATATATATATATATATACAGTGTGCCCAAGATAAGGATGAACAGCATGGGGATCTCGGTAACCGTAAGAGTTACACGGTAGGTCAAATGGACAAAAAGTTGCGCAATTAAGGGGTCAATAAATAGATGTTGAGAAATCCCAAAAATGTTGTTTACTTCCGGAGATATTCGGGAAAAACCGAAATTTGGCGATTTGGTTTTTATTTTTTTCCGAAGTTATTTGAAAAGTTTCGAAAAAACCAAAGGCACTTTCTCATTGCCACTTTTTTACCTCTACAAAATGGCGCTCACAAAATCTCCGTACAACGTTTCGTTTGGAAGAAATCATCATCAACTTTGTTTTTTTATACCCATGCTGTTCATCCTTATCTTGGGCACACTGTGTATATATATATATATATATATATATATATATATATATATATATATATTTACAGTGTCACCGATAAAGTCCGCATCAAATGGGAAACTTTTTTATTTATCGTTTTATGTGAAATTTGATTTTGGCAGTAGATTTTGCTTAAGAAATGATGTCAAATGGCGTCTACAAAATAGGTCACGTGATTTCCTTAACCTGTCAAAATTGACATTTAAAAAAAGAAACATCGAAAAATGACATTATTCTTCAAAATATCCAAAAATATCAAAGGATAAAAACATTTTCTTTTGTAATTTTATACCCACACACCAAGTTTCAAACCCATAATGAGTATTTTATATTTTCACTATTTTTCCGCACTCCTGCTTTTTCTACTTATCAAAATTCAAGCACACCTGTACTAAATCATTTATTTTAACTAAACTCGTCACCGAATTTCTTTTTTTGTAATATAATAATATTTTAAGAGCCTCTTTGATGTTAAAAACAAATTTTGAAAAATAAAAGTTGTCAAACTTGATGCAAAGTTCATCTAGTTTCAACGGGGCTTTCAAAACTATACAGTACTTGAGTTTTTTAATGAGCAAATGGCCTCACAATATGAATTAGAACAAAACGGAACATTAGGAAACATCATTTCGTGATTCTTGAAGCCCATTCAATAAAAGAAAAAAACTCATAGTATTTACATTTACCTACTCCGCTAACAACACTAATTTAAAAAAACTGGGTAGGCTGTGAAAAAATATGAAACTACATAATGTGTTTTAGAAAACGTCACTGTCACTGAATAAATTAATGCCCGTTAGTTCAATGTAATGTATGAAAATTAAAATAATATGTTATCTTCACGAGAAAAAATTGAAATTGTGCTAATTTGTGGTGAAAACACAGTGCATCGACAAGTGGCTGATATTTTTAACGCAAGACATCCTGGTAGACATGTACAGCAATCCACTGTGAGTAGGATTTTAAAAAATTTTAAACTGACTGGTTCAGTTGAAAATACTTTTAAAAAACGTCATAATCCATCACGCAATAATGATGAGGTTCAGTTGGCTGTCTGCCTGGATGTTATCGAACATGGAAAATCAAGTATTACCAATATTGTAGATAGAACTGGCGTTAAAAGAGAAAGCGTAAGAGCAATTTTACATAAAAATAAATTCAAACCCTACAAACCCAAATTTATAAATACCTTAAAGGAAAGAGATTTCGATGCTCGACTAGATTTCTCTTTCTGGTACCAAGGAGAAGTAGAATCAAACAGAAAATTTCCTTACAACATCCTATGGACCGACGAAGCTACCTTCACATCGAACGGCGTAGTCAGTTCCCAGAATTGTAGGTGGTGGGCTCAGGAAAATCCTCATTTTGTGATAGAATGTCGGGACCAATATTCATTTAAAAGAAATGTGTGGTGCGGTGTTTTAAATAATCAGGTAATGGGACCATTCTTTTTTAGACACAAGTTAACTTCTCAGGATTATTTGCAATTTCTAAATACTGAGATCAGTGATATAGTGGACAATATGCCGGTTGAAATAAGAAACAGTCTGTGGTATCAATGTGACGGGGCTCCTATTCATAGTTCAAGACAAGTCAAAGAGAAACTATTAGAAATGTTTAGGGGCAAAGTTATTGGGCGAAATATGGAGGAAATATGACCGCCTAGGTCGCCACTAGATTTTTTCTTGTGGGGTTACTTAAAACAAATCGTTTATAAACAAAGACCTTTTCGTGACGTGAATCACCTAGAAACTGTTATTAGAAACTCTATTTTAAACATAAACCCTGTGAGTATCAGCAACTCAATAAAAGATGTATCAAGAAGGACAATTATCTGCATAGAACGCGATGGAAGACATACAGAAATGTAGTGTATTTAATGTCGTGAGTCTTTTTTTCGTGTTTTTTTTCTATTAGGTATAGGTACATGTTTATTTTCAGTTCCTTTTAATTAAGATTAAATTCCACTGTATTTTTTGTTAAAAAAGCAATAAACACTCTAAGATATTGTTTCCTAATGTTCCGTTTTGTTCTAATTCATATTGTGAGGCCATTTGCTCATTAAAAAACTCAAGTACTGTATAGTTTTGAAAGCCCCGTTGAAACTAGATGAACTTTGCATCAAGTTTGACAACTTTTATTTTTCAAAATTTGTTTTTAACATCAAAGAGGCTCTTAAAATATTATTATATTACAAAAAAAGAAATTCGGTGACGAGTTCAGTTAAAATAAATGATTTAGTACAGGTGTGCTTAAATTTTGATAAGTAGAAAAAGCAGGAGTGCGGAAAAATAGTGAAAATATAAAATACTTATTATGGGTTTGAAACTTGGTGTGTGGGTATAAAATTACAAAAGAAAATGTTTTTATGCTTTGATATTTTTGGATATTTTGAAGAATAATGTCATTTTTCGATGTTTCTTTTTTCAAATGTCAATTTTGACAGGTTAAGGAAATCACGTGAACTATTTTGTAGACGCCATTTGACATCATTTCTTAAGCAAAATCTACTGCCAAAATCAAATTTCACATAAAACGATAAATAAAAAAGTTTCCCATTTTCCCAATATATATGATATAACTTATAGGGTGGGGGAGGCGCAGACCCTATGTTTGCTAAGGGCCTTGGCCTACCTTTGTTACGCCACTGATCATTATATATTAATGTACCTATTAACATGAATCGATGACAGAAGCATTTGATTGGATTTTCATACAATACCTATGAAAAAAGAAAAGCAAAATATGTAACAAAATCTGACTGATTTTCACTGATGTCAACTCCGTTAGTTTGTTCGCAAAATGAAATTCTCAACTGACGAGATTCAGTTTCCAACAAAAGTTCCTCATTTAATAAAAATTTGTCTACGTGTAGAAATAGTTTGCATTACAATGCATTATCTTTGAAACCGAGCAGCTGGTAGTCATTAAAAGTCATACAACGAAAATGATGTAAAAATGGTTCGAGAAATACGATTGTCTCAATCTCAATTTCCGAACTCTACAATATACCGGGTGTTCAAGAAGAGCAACAGAAATTATTCGCACATCTATGTGGTAACTCGATTCGCCGAACTCAGATCGACTCCTCGATTGCACCAATCGAGTTTTCTCACGAAAATACCTTACTTTCCAAAAAAATCCAGTCATCATGCACTTTTATCTAATCGAGGACGGAGAAGACGAAGGCAGGCATGAAAATCTCCTGAGTACCCGAAATTAGCTAATAAGTCACTAAAACTCGATAAAAAATAGCGTGGTCGAGAAAGAAGTGGTCTATCTTTGAAACCGAACAGCTATAGTCACTAAAAGTCAAACGAAAATTTTCGTTTTTTTTTGGCTTGGGAATAGCTAATGCATCGCCTCATGATATGCCTGCTATGTTTAAGTTAGATTTAGATGTCGATGCTGATTGAGCAATTTCTGAGTAACAGTCGAAAATTGATTCCCGTTGCCTCTTTGAGGGGGGAGAATCCATTAATACTTAAACTTAAACTGTTGCTGGATTGACTTGAATATCCATCATTGGATTGTTCATCTTCTCGAAGTTTAAGTGCTTCTACTAAGAGCAAACGTTTAACATATCCGGCACTTTCTTCATTTGAAAAAATGCCACTTTGTAACGTGGATCTAAAATTGTAGCAATCGAACAATTTTTTTTTTCATATTCGCCAAAACTTTTGTGAACTTCTTCCACCAATGTTTGTTGCAGAGTGCCCAGACCAAATGTATGCACTTTTTGATATTTGATATTTTTTGAGGTATTACATCGGATAAATAGGAATCTGTACTGCTGCCAAGTTGTTTAGTTACTTCTTCAAATGGTCTTAATATAGTCAACAGTGATCTGAATAAATCCCATTGGTTTTTGGTTAAATTATCAATAGAGACTCCCTAGCATATAAAACGAAGAATTCCATCTTGTAGGCACATCTTGGATAAATTTTTGTTTGGTAAGCTGAGGTCATTTTGAATAAGTTTTAGTTTGTCACAGGCTGATGATGAATGACGAAAATGACCTACTATTTTCCTTGCCACTGCCATTGCGTTAATTACGGCCCTTTGCGATTTTAAAGATGACAAATCCACCAATTGTGATGAATGTATAAAGCATGAAAAACTTTCAACGCCTAAGTCATTGCACCTCTGGTTGATATGACAAAAAAAATATAACAAGCTTGACAACTAAAAAGTTCGAATTTCATTTTCGTTCTTCGAAACCTATTGAAGAAATGAAAGGCACCAAATAACGAATTGAGCTTCTATTAACAAACTGACAAGAAACGTGAGAACGTAACAGTGACAGTTGAGTAAATTGACAAATTGACAACAATCAACACTCCCCCGCAATTTACGAACCCAAGATATTTAAAAAAAAACGATCAAAATATGATGCACAAAATATTACAAAAGTATAAATTAAGGCATGAATAATCTAATGCTACTCTAACAAAGACCAATCTTCGACACAAGAGTAGAAAATATAACATTTGGCAAGCTTTTGGTGAGAAAATCAGTCAACTGCTGATCACTAGGCACATACACGACTTTTATTTCACCATCACGATGCAAATCGCGCACGAAATTGTACTTCACATTCATATGTTTGAGGCGACGATGTTCCCATCTCTCCAGACATTTGATGGTTGACTGGTTGTCCTCGTACATCATGGGCATTCCGGGGTCGATTCCGAGCTCGTTCAGCATCCCCTTGATCCAAACGACGTCGCATGCCGCAGACGCCAACGATACGAACTCGGCCTGCGTAGTGCTAAGAGCTACAGTTGTCTGTTTGCGTGTCGTCCAAGAAACGGTTGATCCGAAAACCTGGAGTAGGTAGCCCGACGTTGACTTGGCATCCTCTTCTTCAGCAAAATCTGCGTCGGCGTAGGCGACCAATGGGGGGCCGGTTTCCTTAGGAAACTTCAAGGTTAGCTGGGACGATCCCTGTAGATAACGAAGCACCCGCTTCAGGGCAACCCAGTGAGCCCTGGTTGCGCCATTCTGGAATCGACTGTAGTAATTGACGACATAGCTCAGATCAGGTCGCGTACACAGCATGAGATGCATGAGACTCCCAACAAGTTCGCGATAGGGTACCTCATCGCCCACAGAAGGTGCTGAGTTGGCTTCCTCCTTCGCCTTGATGGAGAGAACCTCCATTGGAGTGCTGGCAGGGCGACAATCTCCCATGCCAAACTTGATAAGTAGTTGCTTGATGTATGCCTCTTGGCTCAGATAAATTCCATCACTTCGCTGCTCTATCTTGATTTCCAGGAAACAATGGAGACTCCCCAGGTCTTTCATTTCAAATTCAGTTTGCAACTTGCACTTAATCTGTTCCATAAGCTGCTTTTGGGAACAACATAGCACAAGGTCATCGACAAAAATCAGCAGATACGTTCTGTCCTGATCAGTCATCATCAGATAGAGACATGGGTCATGCTGTGAAGACTGGAACCCCAGAGATTTGAGGTATGTATCGAGGCGTAAATTCCATGCTCGAGGAGCCTGTCGCAGGCCATAGAGGCCTTCTTGTTGAAATCCTGGCGGTATATGCATGTATACTTCTTCGCTTGAATGACCCTGGAGGAACGCATTTTTTACATCCATTTGGCATGCGTAGAGGTTTTCATGGCTGATTATGGCGAGGAGAGTTCTAACGGTAGTCAAACGCGCGACAGGGGCATAGGTTTCACCATAATCAAATCCTTTGCGTTGCTGACAACCCTTGATGACTAACCTGGCCTTGTATCGATCTATATTTCCATCCTTATCACGTTTGATGGTGAATACCCATCGAGACGAAAGAGCCTTCCGGCCAGGAGGGAGCAATGTGAGAGACCAGGTTTCATTCCTCTTCAATGAGTCCATCTCATCCTGTACCGCATTTCGCCATTCAACTTCATCTGGTCTTCCCCAGATATCATCCAAGACCTCGGGCAGCTGTTCCACATAACTCTCAGCCGCACCTATGGCAAAAGCCATATCACACACGTAGTCCTCCAAGTACCTCGGCGGATTAACCTGGCGCCGAGTCCTCTGAACATTGTCGCGCTGTTCATCATCCACAGGGGAAGTTTGCTGCGGCGAGGCTTCTCGAGACGGTGATACAGTCGATTCCTCATCATTATGGCACATCTCAGTCCCTTGATCTCCTTGATCCAAGCCACCACCATTGTAAAACGTTGGCTTTGACGGATGATTGCGATCAGGCGACACAGCATCAGTCCAGGACAATTTTCTTCAAACTGAACATCACAAGATTTTATAATTTTCTTTGTGGCCGGGCAGTACATGCGGTAGCCATTTGGACATAGTCCCACCAAGACGCATTTGATGGCTCTGCCATCTAGTTTTCCCTTCAAATGTGCGTTTGGAATTCGAACATACCCGACGCACCCAAATGTACGAAGTTTCTTAAGACTGGGTCATTGACCAAACCAAGCCTCGGCTGGTGTCATGTCCTTTAGGGCAACTGTGGGACTTCGATTTACGATAAAAGCGGCCATCATTACAGCCTCGGACCACATATTTTTCGGGACGTTTTTCTCCATAAGCATACACCGAACTTTTGACATTAGGCTTCGATTCATACGTTCCGAAACTCCATTTTGACTCGGGGTGTAGCTCATGGTCAATTCATACTGAATCCCTTTTTTTTCAAAATGTGATATCATCTCTTTCGAGAGATATTCAGTTCCCCGGTCACACCGGAAACGACTAATACTGGTGTTGAAATGGGCTGTTGCCATAGCCTCATATTTCTTGAAATGATCGAAGACTTCCGATTTTTTCTCCATGACGTAGACATAGGTAAAATGAGTATAGTCATCAATGAAAGTGCATATGTACCTCTTATTATCGTATGACGTAGGAGAAATGGGTCCCATGACATCACTGTGGATGAGCTCAAGGGGCCTCTGAGCCCTCACATGAGTTTGATTGTGAGGTGACTTAGCCAACTTTCCTTGAGCACAGATATCACAAGGCGACAGGGAAATCTCCTTGTCCAGACACAAATCTTCAGCCAAATCACTGAGTGCCTGCAGGCTTGCTTTCCCAATGTGACCCAATCTAACATGCCACTTCTCTGCCGTATTAGCCACATTCGCGCATGGATTGTCTAATTCACAGCTAATGAGGTACATATTGGACGACTTCCTCGCAGTTGCAACAATGGTACCGCCCTGATAAATTGTAGCCTGTCCATTTTCGAAAACAACTTTGCACCCTTTAGAATCCAGACGTCTAACAGACATGAGATTATGTTGCAAGCCCGGCACCACTAGAACGCCCTCCATGTTGAGGTACAGTTGTATTCATAGAAAATGAGTACACTATACATAGTTTTCTGTTTTTATTATTGTTATTGGTTACGTTGTGTTTAAAACTTTGCGTTGTAGAAATATTCTAATACATTAAAATCATTAATCACATTTTATATGTTTTTGTTTCGTCTATCGCCGTCGATAAGAAAAGCCTGATTTACGCAAATATGGCAAAATCTAGTCATAAGACTTGTACCCATTTTCTGTGAATACAACTGTACCTCTTTCGTCCATTCAACGAAATTTCCAATCTGACATCACCAACTTCAGATGCCTTCAACACTTCACCCGACTTAGCAAGTTTGATGCAAATTGTGTTTGGTAAACGGCGAATATTCGACAGACGATGTCTAAATTCACCACAAACCATAGTCTCAGATGCGCCTGAATCCAAGTACCAGTCAGTAAACAAACACTCTGAGCGACCATCCCGGATAGATGCCACCAAGCTAAACTCGGCTTCTTCGGTCGCGGCTGAATTAGCATACGAAGGACCTGACTGATTCCTCTTTTTCAATTTTCGACATTCTTCGATCTGATGGCCCGACGTTCGACAAAATTTGCAAAATTTCTTACTGCGAGTGTTTTGATTTTTGTTGAATTGGATGAAGGTTTCGCGTTGTTGTAGTTATAACCTCGCTGCTGATTTCTTGTGGCCATCATACTAGAGTGAGGGCCACTTTTGTTTCCACTACCTTCAATTTGGTGTTTTCGTTCCTCCTCCAATAGGCGCCGTTTTACGAACGGGAGCTCGAGGAATATAAGAGATGACAGATTACCATCAGATCGTCAATTACGGCACCAGCAGATCGCAGTTCTCTGATGAGCTTATCAAAACGACTGAAATATTGGGTCAGGTTTTCCTCGGACGAGTCGAACTTCAATAAAATCAGGGATTTCCTTAGAAACATCTGCGTTGAGATACCTGCCGGCCCGTAGGTGTCGCCCAGGGCTTTCCAAACGAGATAAGCTGATTCCTTGCCGTGAACACATTCCAACACATCGTCGTTGAGCTTTTGCACTAACTGCGATTTGCATTTCTTGTCGTTTTTCTTCCACGATTCATTCTCCTTGAGAATTTTTTCTTTGGCAGCAGAATCCTGTGCGACGTCCGGATCCGAGCAGAATGAACTGTAGTCACTGTGAACGAGTTCCAATAGTCCAAGCTCGTCCAAACGAATTTCCATCCGTAGCTTCCAATTTGAGAAATTGGTGCCATCAAAAAGAGGGACAACGTATTTGTCTTCTTCGCCGCACATTTTCGCAAAAAGGGCAGAACGTGGTTTCTTTCAGGATGATCGTCTAGAGATTCACTAGCGGCCCGAAAACTGAGACGACGGATTAACAGTCCAAAACGGCGCAGAATACGTTCACTGGGCCCATAACCTGTTGAAGAAATGAAAAGCACCAAATAACGAATTGAGCTTCTATTAACAAGCTGACGAAAAACGTGAGAACGTAACAGTGACAGTTAAGTAAATTGACAACAATCAACAAAACCGGATATTTGTAATAATACCTATATATTCACAGGTAAAGTCATATCATATGGTCCTTCAACGCCTTTAAAGAACAGCAATTTGGATATACGAACGATACAAATATGTCTGCATTGAGAAGGAGCTCACGACTAGCTGAGGAACGAGCCCAAAGACAGAAAGAAAATGAAGCTACCAATAATGAGGCAGAGGCAGGGAAAGTACAAGAGTCAATTTCTTCTAATAAGTCAACGGTAGAAACGAATTCAAACGACAAGCCTACCCGAGAACCTATGCATGCAGACAGCAAGAAGAAATCGTCGACACATTCTCGCATGGAGAGCATACCTGTAAGCAAGCGAAGAAGTAATGCATCATCAAGACGACAGAAGGAAATGGAAATCGAGGTTGAAATCAAGAAGAAACAACTAGAAATTCAAAATCAACAAGAAGTGATGAAAAAACAGCAAGAACTTTTGGATTTGCAACTCGCAATGAAATTAGCCCTAATGGAAACTGAGTCAACAAATACATACCAGGAGTTCCAGGATGAAACTGGATCAGAT
The DNA here is from genome assembly GCA_032362365.1 of Zygogramma bicolorata. Taxonomy (NCBI): domain Eukaryota; kingdom Metazoa; phylum Arthropoda; class Insecta; order Coleoptera; family Chrysomelidae; genus Zygogramma; species Zygogramma bicolorata. The sequence goes on from JAVJAQ010002906.1 coordinate 34,832, forward strand.
GGATACAAGGAGTCAGTGGTGAGCGATATTCCGGATGTACAAACATGGATGACTGGAAAAACACCATGGAAAATGGACGACAAAGTAAATAGTATGACAGAGGTATTTCAGAACAATACGAATAAGGTAGGTCAATTCCATTCAACAAATTCTGATGAATACTATTCAAAAAATCAAAATATTGGTATACGTCAACGTCAAGTGACGGATAATGACATTCATAAAATTTTGGTTAGACAGAGCGTTCCTAAGGATTTGCCAATTTTTAGTGGTGATCCAACAGAGTGGCCTCATTTTATTCAACAGTATAAAAATTCTACCTCTATGTGCGGCTATACTCAAGAAGAAAATCAGTGTAGACTTCAGAAATGTCTGAAGGGCAATGCAAAACGAATTACTCAATCTTTATTGATATTACCAAAAAACGTTGAAAAAGTAATTGAACTGTTACAAAATCGTTTTGGTCGTGCAGAGCATATAATTTCTCTTCTATTACATAGAGTCAGGAAATTTCCATCTGTCAAATATGACAAATTAGAAATGCTCGTAGAATTTTCCGACGAAGTTGAAAATCTTGTTGCCATTATCGAAGCGTTGGAAGAAAATGATCATTTGCGTAATCCAATATTGTTACAGGAATTATTGAATAAATTGCCAACCTCTCAGAAACTCAACTGGGTCGAATACATTTCTAATAAAAGAGTTAGTTGTAAATTGATTGAATTTTCATTATGGTTGGAATATAAAGCGAATGCAGCTTGTCAACTTCTGGTTCCACGTAATTCTGATGATAAATTTTTTTCGAAAAATAAAATGCACAAAGATGTTACCTTAGCAACAAAAACTGTATCGAAAAACTGTATGTGCTGCAAAAACGAAATTCATCATTTGACTATTTGCCCAAAATTTAAATCTTTTTCGATAGACGAAAGATGGTCATTCATAACCACAAAACGGATATGTTTCTCTTGTCTTTTTCCATTTCATACAATCAAGGAATGTAGAAAAAGAAAATCATGTGGTATCAATGGTTGTCAAAAACCTCATCATGAAATGCTACATAACGAGTTCAATCAAGGTGAAAATTTGCAGGAAGAGATAAATGTTGAAACTAATTGTCATATTCTAACGAACAGAAAAGTTCTACTGAAAATATTACCAGTAATAATATCGAATGGTAGACAAGTAGTCGAAACATTCGCTCTTCTCGACGATGCCTCAACTGTAACATTAATTGATGAGGATCTGGCTGATGAATTGAATTTGACAGGACCGAAACAACCCCTCCATTTACAATGGACAAACAATCAAGTAGAAGAGCAGAACAATAATTCAAGGATCGTCAGTCTCAAAATATCGCCTATTCACGATCAAAATTCTAATTTTTATGTTCGACATGTTAGGACAATTAGAGGTCTCACTTTACCGAACCAAACGGTCGATATAAATGAAATTTCCGAAAGTTATCCATATATTGATAACAAATTCAACTCTCTGGTTAATGCCCAACCAAAAATTTTGATTGGTCAGGACAACTGGCATTTGTTAGTGAGTTCAAAAGTTATATCAGGACCCTGGCATGGCCCTGCAGCCAGCAAAACAGCTCTAGGATGGGTAATACATGGTAACTTCAGGTGTACTGATCGAACTGTATATAATAGAGAATTTATTTGTTTCACAGATTGTAAGGTGAAAGACGACATCGACATTTTGCACGATCTTGTGAAGGAACATTGGAAAATAGAAAGCTATGCAGAGACTAGAAAATCATTATCCAAGGAAGACCTTCGTGCCCAACAAATTCTGGATAGAACAATGAAACGGATTGGAGATGAGTATGAGACAGGACTTCTTTGGAAAATTGATGAATTGGTTTTGCCTGACAGTAAAAATATAGCATTGAAGAGACTATATTCTACCGAAAGAAGAATGGACAGGGATGAATCGTTTGCATTAAATTATACCGAGAAAATGCAGGACATGGAAAATAAAGGGTATATCTCGAAAATATCTCCTGAAGAAATCGAATACAATCTCCAAAGAACATGGTATCTTCCTCATTTTGGAATTACTAACCCAAATAAACCAAATAAATTGAGGATTGTATTCGATGCCTCTGCGAAATACGACGGGGTAAGTTTAAATGATTTCTTACTGACAGGACCCGATCTCTACAATTCCCTCCAAACAATTCTCCTGAATTTCCGTATCAAAAAATTCGCTTTCACCTCTGATATCACGGAAATGTTTCTTAGGGTAAAAGTAAGAAAAGAAGATAGAGTGTCTCAACGAATTTTTTATAGAGGTATGGAAAGAAATACAGAACCAGATGTATATGAAATAAACGTTGTTTTTTTCGGCTCAACCTGTGGTCCATGTTTAGCACAAGAGGCAAAAAATAGGAATGCTCGTGAATTCAGTAAGGAGTATCCCAAGGCGGCTAGGGATATAATCAATGCCCATTACATGGATGACTATCTCACAGACGGTTCTCCATTGGATTCGTTCCGAAGCTAGGCGATACAAAATGTTTGTAGCACAACGCCTCGGAGAGATCCAGGAGTTATCTAATGTTTTTGAATGGAGATACGTCCCGTCCAAACAAAACGTTGCCGATGAAGCAACTAAAAGCTACGGAAAAACTGATTTTTCTGAAAATAGTAGATGGATAAATGGGCCAAGCTTTCTGTGGCAAACATATGATAACTGGCCAGAACTAAATAGTTCCAAACAGAATTATCCAGTGGAAAAAAACCAAGAAGAATTGGAAGTGAGGAAATATTTTGTTTGTCTACAGACAGAAACAAATGAAATTGAAATACCAAAAGTTGAGCACTTGTCCAAATGGCTAAAATTACTGCGTTCAACGGCATGGATGTTCAGATTTGTAGATAACTGCAGGAAGAACAAAAGATGTGGTGAACTCAGTTTATTTGAATTGGACAGAGCTAAAATACAGTTTGATTCGTACCCTGAAGAAATTTCTATTCTCAAAAGAGGAGAGAAATTGACATCATCAAGTAAACTGTTCAATTTTGATTGCATATATGACGAAACAGTGGGACTTATGAAACTTGATGGGAGAATTAATAACGCTTTCTTGAGTGAAAATACGAAAAAACCCGTGATTCTAAATGCCAAACATGAAATCACAAAACTTATCATCAAGTATTATCACGAACTCGTCCATCATCATGGACAAGAAATTGTCATTAACAATATCAATCAAGATTATTGCATTCCCAGGATTCGACAGGCAGTTCGAAGTTGTTGGGCAAACTGCCAAACGTGTAAAAATAGAAAAAGTTCTCCAGCTGTACCAATAATGGGACAACTTCCGCTCTGTAGACTTGAACCTACAGTGAGACCTTTCATTAAAACTGGGGTGGATTACTTTGGACCCATGGAAGTAACCGTGAAAAGATCACACGAAAAACGTTATGGGGTCATATTCACTTGTATGGTTACCAGAGCTGTCCATTTAGAAATTGCCCATGATTTGAGCACTGACGGGTTCATTCATGTATTCAGGCAATTTGGCTGTAGAAGAGGTTTTCCAGAGGAATTATTCAGTGACAACGGAACCAACTTCAAGGGAGCAGAAAGTGAACTTGCTGAAAATTTGCGAAATCTTAATCAAGACGAAATTCAGAAATTTTGTGTATTAAAATGGACCTTCAACCCACCCCTGGCTTCACACATGGGTGTGGGAACGTCTGATTCAATCTATCAAAAATAGCTTGAAAGAAACTCTGAAAGATCGATATCCACAGGAATATGTTCTCAGAACATGTTTTGCAGAAATCGAAAACATCTTGAATTCGAGGCCACTGACTCATGTGTCCATTGATCCAAATGATCCTGACCCATTGACTCCAAACCATTTTTTAATAGGGCCTTCATATATCGCATTGCCATGTGCAAGAATAGAAAAAAACAATTTGAATCTCCTTCAAAAATGGAAGGCGGCTCAGAAAATTTCTGATATATTTTGGCAGCGATGGTTACGTGAATATATACCATCACTAATCAAACGAAGCAAATGGCATAAGGAACAAATACCAATACACCTCGAAATTATTGGTAAACTACAATACGAAAGTTAGGAATCTGATCGATACGGTTCAATGAATATTATTTTGACAATTGAATTTTGAATCACTTGATTACTGTACATACAGTACCTATTTACCTATAAATATATATTAAATATATATATATATATATATATATATATATATATATATATATATATATATATATATATATATATTTCAATCTAAATCCAACAAATATCGGCTAATTTCAAATAATATAAAATATTAAAAACCGGGTTGTCAATGCAAGATATCCTTCAGATAAAAATAACAATTTTCATCCTTATCACTGCCATACATTACTCACGCGTACCCTCTCATTTCTCATCAAACTGAGAGATAACTCATTTATTCTTGTATTGAAAAACTGGCCCATGTGTTTACATTTTGCAACGCTCCCGACGGTAGGTGAAGAAGCGTTTGTCGTTCAATAATAAATTATTTCTTGTGTCCCGATCTTTAGCACCCTAACAAAATGGCGAAGGTCATCAAAAAAGGGCCTCCCAACATCAAAGGATCCGACAGAAGTGTCGCTTCTTGTTCAGCATGTAGATATTCTTTGTTGTAACCAAGTATGACATACAACATGTGGTCTTTGATACTGTGTTGCCGTGTTTTCTGTCGCAGCATTCGAAGATGTTCTATTATTGTCGAATGAAAGCGTTCGATCATTCCGTTCGACTGTGGACTGTCCGGTGTAGTATAATGAATGAGTATTTTATGGGTGTCTACAAATTCCTGGAACAACCCATTTTTGAATTCGGAACCACTATCCGAGACAATCATCTGTGGTAACCCATGGTGTGTAATAAATGTCAAGAGAGCTCTCAGAATGTTGAGGGCATTAGCTGCTTCCACTGCATATGCTTGACCATATTTGGAAAAGGCGTCCAAAACTGTCAAGAATTTTTGTCCGTCTGCTTGAAATGTGTCCAAATGAATAATTTCGAGTGGTTTCGTTGATGTTGGAGTTATCATGAATTTTGGATTCGGCGGATTTCTGTCGTATTTGTTTATTTGACAGGTTTCGCACAAATTAATGTATTCTTCTATGTCCTTCCTCATAGATGGCCAGTAGAATCTTTTACAGATTCGTAGTTCTGTTTCATTGATTCCTCGATGATTCGACTTTCCTTCATGATAATTTTTGCATTAAGGTCTGTTGTTGGTCCTTGTTGTTCACATCTTCTGATATTTCGTTACATTTTACCAAATTGTAGGCCGTGTTTCTGAAGGTTCTCAACAATATGTTGCAAATTTATTGATATTCGCCATCTGGGTTGAAAAATATAGCGTATTTTACTTTTGGTTGGACATAGTTCTTGAAAAATGCTACAATACTTTCTTCCTTTTCATCCATACCGATTTGAACATGAATGCGTTTTTTGTTTTCGAATGCCTGCTCTGTACATGGTGGTCTTGGATTGTAATGGACAAAATTCAGTTTGATCTGATTATTATAGTAATTCAGAGGTTTTTCTGATATCGGAATCACTAGTGCCGGTTCTTCTCGGGTTGTGTGAACGGTATTGTTGCTTCTTACGTTTTCGGGTTGGTTTGGATTGTCCGAATCCTCTTCATCCGTGTCCATCGAGGATGTTTCCTTTGGTTGAGGACGGTCAGGGTTTTCATCAGCTGTATCGGTTGATGAAGTCCGTTTCGGTTGAGGATGGTCGGGGTTTTCATCGGCTGTTTCTGTCGCAGATGTATCTTCACCTATTCTATGTTGAGGATGGTCAGTGTAATCGTTTTCAGAGTTTGCGTTATTATACAGAGAAGCATTTTCGAGTTCCTTATTGAAATTCTCTATATATTCCTTCAGGCTGAATACTTCCTTGGTGTTAACTTCTATTCTTGAAAGGGCATCGACGTTTGTATTGCATTTTCCCTTTTTGTATATGACCTCATAATCATACTCCTCCATATTTCAGCCTCCATCTTATCAATTTTTAATTTGGGTCTTTCAGAGAAAAGAGCCATTGGAGGGGTCGGTGATCTGATAGAATTTCAAATTTTCGACCGAAAATATATGGCCTGAAGTATTTAGTCGCCCATACAATTGCGAGCATTTCTTTCTCTCCCGTTGAGTAGTTCTGCTCGTTTTCGTTCAATGTATGAGAGGCGTATGCGATTGGTTTATCTTTTCCGACAGGCCCTTGAGAAAGTATAGCGCCTATGGCGAAATTGCTCGCATCGGTGGTGAGATTGAACTGCTTTGTGAAGTCGGGATACTGCAAAAGCGGTTCGTTAACCAGAAGGTTCTTACAGGCTTCAAAACATTCAACAAACTGTGGTGTGTGTTCTATTTTCTGGCCTTTTTTGAGGCAGGAAGTGAGTGGTTTTGTGATCTTCGCAAAATCCTTGATGAATTTTCGGTAGTATCCTAGGAGGCCTAAAAATCCTTTGATTTCCTTGGTCGTTCGAGGTATCGGATACTTTAAAATTGCTCGAATTTTCTCTGGATTTGGTCGAATGCCTTCCGATGTGATGACGTGTCCTAAAAATGCTACTTCTTTGCGAAGAAACTCTGATTTGTCCAATTGGACTCTCAGATTGGTCTCTCTGAACCTTTCGAAGACTTTAGTGAGGTTGACCATGTGTTCCTGTAAGGAGGTAGAATATACAATAATGTCGTCCATGTAGGTGAGACATATTTTTCCTTGTAGGCCTTTCAGAACGTTGTCAACTACCCTATGGAATGTTGAAGGAGTTGATTTCAATCCAAAAGGCATCCTCGTGTATTCGTAGTGCCCATGCTCCACTGTGAATGCTGTTTTTGGTATATCTTCTTCTGCCATCTCGATCTGGTGGAAGCCGCTTGCCAGATCCAACGTGGTGAAGTATTGGCACCTTCCAAGTTTATCCAGTATGTCATTGATGTTAGGTATCGGGTACTTGTCGTCAATAGTTTTCTCGTTCACCTTCCTGTAGTCTACAACGATCCTCCACTTCACTTTTCCGGAAGCATCTGCTTTTTTTGGGACAATCCAGATTGGTGATGAAGACCAAGGTGATGCGCTAGGTCTTATGATACCCTGATCTAACATGGATTTCACCTGTTTCTCCACTTCCGGTTTGTGAATATGTGGGTATCTATATGATTTGGTGAAAACAGGAATTTCATCTTTCGTTCTAATCTGATGTTTTACTTGATTTGTGAAAGTAAGTGGTGTATCTGGGACATAAAAAATATCAGAATATTTTTTACAAAGCCTCAGAACATGCTTCTTCTCCTCTTCATTGAGATGTTCAGTCCGTATCGATTTTTCTATATCCAAATATTGAGAAGTATTGGTCGAAATGTCTGCAGTGAATAAATGGAATTGTCCTAGGTCAAAATCAGCTGATTCTATTGAGTCGGTCAGTGCCAAATTGAGTTCACAATCTGTGTCGTTGATAAGTTCTGCCCACGCTAATTTATTACACGCTGTTGTTAATGTTTCTCGCAATTTCGCTCCCTGAATCTTTTGTTGCGGTAATATGATAGTTCCTTCGCGTTGCGCTACCGGTAATCTAACACGTGTAATTGTATGAGGTTCAAGTTGAACCGAATAAAACTGATGTTTACTTGTTTCGTGATAAAGAATTGGTAACGTTGCATATGTGGTATTCAGTGTGGAATGAATAAAATCCAATTGTGCTTGCATTAATTTGAGATTATCCAATCCAATGAGCCCATCAAAATATTCATGAAATTTGAATAGATAAAATTTCAAGTCGGAACTACTATTGAATTCAGAAAAACTGGGAATTTCGGCACAGTAGTCTTGAGAATGATTTTGAAAAATTGGAGTGACTACAAAAGGTTCGTGTTTTATGCGATTTTTGAAAAATTTGAATGCGATATCTGGGTTGAGGAAAGATTTCGTGAAACCAGTATCAATTAAAAGTTTCAGAGGCGGATCTTGAATAGTTATATAGGGGAATTCTTTCTTATCAGCGAAACTGTGAAGTTCGATTACGTTTCGGGCATTTGATTGTCGTCTTCGGGAAAATTTTCTTCTTGTTCGTATTGTAATGCTTCTGCATCATTGTATTCATCTACATCGGCTGTTGGGAATTCTTCGGCATAGTATCCATGATGATATCCAGGAGTTTCTTGGGTATGGTGGGGTTGTTCTTGATGTTCGACGTTGAATAATTCTTCGGAAATGAAATTTGGACGAGAGTATTGTGGTCGAATTTGGTTTGGTTGGTAGGTATTGCGTGTAGAAATGCTCATAGGAGTTGGACTAGGCTGGTTCGAGGGTCCTGCGTTATTTTTCGGTGTCCAGACATTTTGTGGTTTACCAAAAACTTGCTGATTTGTTGGAAAGCGTCGTGGTGGTAAATTCACTCGCGGTGGAAAATTGACAGGTCCAGTTGGAAATTGTGGCTTTCCCGATATTTGTTGGGAAGACCACACAGGCCGTTGTATTTGTTGATTTTGCGGATGAGGTGTCATTCGTTGTTGCGAATATCGTTGAGGAGGTAGAGGTCTCCTGATGGTTGAAGAAATATCCGACGAATGGTTTCTTTGCAGGTAGCGAATGTTGTTTTCCTCCTGAATATATTGCATAGCTGTAGCCAATGATGCCGGTCGCATTGCTCTTATTTGTTGAGCTCAGAGGTTCCTTTAATCCAGCTAGGAAGGTGGTTAGGGCTTGCTGTCTGAAGAATTCCTTTTTGCTCAGTGTTACTGCATCGATATCATTGTGAATTTCGATGTAGTTGGAAATCACACTTAAAAGGCCCATGCATTTTTCATAAAACTGAAGAGGTGTTTCGTGTGGCAGTTGTTTCAAATTCACCAGGTCTCTTGTGAGTGCGTTTTCATCTCGTTGATCCCCGAAATGTTGAATGAGGACATGTTTCAATTCATCCCAGTTGCGGCATCCATAGACAGATACGACTTCTTTGGCCTTTCCGGTTAATTTTCCGATTATACCGAAAAACAGTAGCTTGTTTTCGAAGCAGTTGATATTTGCTGGTGTGGCATCAAAGTAGTGGTTGAGGATAGTTGCTGAAATTTTCAAAAATTCGTGAAGACTGTTGGGATTTCCGTCGAATTCAGGAATTATGCACAAATTTTTTATGTCAAAAGTTGGCCTCGCTATTGCCATTGTATTATTATTATTACTACTATTGCCGTTCGGTACTTCGAGTGATAAATTCGCAATAAGGTTACTTAAATCTAACTCTGCACTTGGATCAGTAGGTGGACAAGGAACAGAGGAATCTGACATGAATACTCACAGAAGAATGGTGATGACTTGATGCATTCCCAGAAGTTCTGCTTTCTCTTCTTTTTGGTCCTTGGGGAAAGTCGTGATGCTGCCGTCAAGGAACTTTTTGCCGGATCGCGAATAAACGTTTGAAAACGACGAGGATCTATCACAGACTCTTTCGCGATCCTACCGACTGCGCCAGTTAAAGGTGGTTTTTCGGAATTTACGTTTTTAAAAACTGATTTAATTCGTTCCAAAAACCGTGTTACAAGTTCAAGATCAAAAGTCAGACTGACTGTACAAAAGAAAATCTAACTAGAATAAAAAATGCAAAGTAAGGAATTCATCGCTCTTTTGCGGTGTCCAATGTCGCTGACCCGTCGTGGATTCAGGCTGTAACTTACGGCTCACTTGATAATGATTAATGATATCCGGAGAAGTTCACATTCCTGAAATTTGTTTACAGATGGCGACAAGCGGCAACTCTAGACACATGACATTATTGATTCTGATGAATTTTCCATTAGCGATTTATTCGGAAGAACCCATGCAGAGTCAGTGTATTACTTTCTTTTTTCAACACTATACAAAATAAAGGATAAATATACACGAGTTCTGTCTAAAATTGCACGAGTTTATCTGTTTCTGTTTAGACGTAAATACAGATATGCATCTTGCTACATATATTAAAGATAGATGCATTTGCTTTATATTCTTGATATGTTATGAGAAATTAGTATCAGAATTCATAGAAATTCCTACTATTCGGTCTGCTTCAGATAATTTCATGAGATTCTTTGAATTATCGGTATTTACGTGAGAGGTGGTGGGGTTTGGAATACATGGAAAAAATAGTGAGTCAATATACAGTTTATTGAGCATTATAGTGTTTAATTCGAAATGAATTGGACCCCTCATTGTCCAGATTGACCTGAGTAATTTCAATTCATAAGGAAAATTGCTATCTATAGTGCAGGCTATTATGGCGCTGTACGAGAAGACCGTGTTTGAAAACACTCTCCCGAAAGAACTTTTACTCCATGATTTAAAATTTTTGTTATTGCATCCTTTGTAAAAACCAATGTCACTAATGCTGGAACTGGAAATAAATATGAAATTCTCTAAAGCAATCGGCAAATAACACAAATATAACTTCTATCTTCTAAAAACTGAGCAAGATGAACTTTGTTTTTGTCAGCGTCAGAATAATCTCGCGTTATATTGACCAGTTGACCTCGAGTACATGTGTTTTGAATGTTTTGTACTAAGCATCGGAACTTGATAGAGATGAATAGATGATTGATTATTTTGTCCACAAATACCACAGCGTTTGATATCCATTATGAAGCACTATTTAAAATAACACTTGAATTGAACTAACAATTGAAAGCAACGGCAGATGTACGAAAAATAACTAAGAGACCTACGGTAGAGAATTGATCTGGAAACGACAAATAGCTGGTTGAAAAGAACTGTGAAATTATGGAAAACCTGGTACAATTCGAATGCTAATGTCAAAACAATGTCAAAAGATGACAGAATTCGATTCTTGTATCATCTACTGGATATCACAGTAAACTCCGTCGATATGATTGATCGTGTCTAGAGTTTTTGACAAAACAATATCGAATCGGAGATCGCACCAGGAATATATACATCTTGAATTTGAATTTTATACATTTGAATTTTCAAATTTGGTACAAATATTTAGGCCCGTGTGATTCCCGACAAAGTGTTCACAACTTAAAACAGCATTATGTTTTGTAAACATAATTGGATCTATCCAATGACCAGTTGAACTTAGAAAACATTCGTTATTTTCCTGGCAAATCCAAATATCAGAAGTTATCGAAATGTGCTCTGCTTTTTCAACTAATAAACTCATTTTGTTTCTCAATTGGGAATAAATATCCGGAATTATATTTTGTGAAAAATATTTTCTAGATGGCAAATTATACTGAGGTACAACATGCGACATTAATCGTTTAAAACCCTGATTGTCAACAATTGAGTACGGTTGGTTATCTAAGCACATCAATTCAGCAATTTTATAATGTAACTTAACAGCACGAGTGTCGTTTATGTCCCAAATCTTTTTTTTATCGATGATTTGTTTCAATGATAATTGTGTGTTGCTTCCTTTTTTTATGTTTTCAATAATGGTTTTTTCTTTTTCATTTTTTTTCTTCGGATAATTTATTGAATTCTGGAGGGTGAACACTTTTTAAATGTTCAAAAAGTAGTGTAGTTGGCGCTGCTTTGCCCATGCCTCCTCTTGAAATTAATTTTTTGCTGTAATTGCACTCTGTTTTGCTTTTATCATCTTCACTTATTGTGAAGTGACTCCAGATGAAGCTTTGCTTTTGTCTTGACATTTGTTTCTATTAAAAATTAACTTTTTATGCTTTTAGTTTAGGAAAGAAGTGAGTGAAGAACAACTTTTATTTTAGGTATGAAATAAAATAAGGTTATTGGTTGGTTGGTTACATGGTTACTGAGTTAATGGGTGCGTCCTTGGACATATACCCAAAGTCACGTGAAAATTCTTTAAGTCATAGAAACGAGTGCACTAACCAAGCGCGTCTGGGATGTCCCATACTCGCTCCCGTTATTGCTTTGCAAGTAAAACAATCTTATGGCCATCAATGACTTCGCCAAATCCGTTGGCATCCGGCCTGGTTACCGGCGTAGGGAGCCACCGATCCTCTGCTTATTCTTCAGTTTCTTCTTCTATTATAACTGAATGCTTTTAGTCATAACAATTGACAGCCTCCGGCCTACCTCCGGCAGTAACTTCGGCCAAAGAGTGCCGGAGTTACTGACTTCGGCTTCCGGCTGAATTCCACCTTCGGTACATCACTAATAAGAACACCAAAATGCATCACAATTTTAGGAAACATTTTCATCATCATGACGTGACAGAACTTTGTTTTTGTTTTACAAATGGATTATAATATTTTCCGATAGAGGCGTATCTGGATGATGAACTTCCCAATTGTGAACCTTCGTCGGTTACCTATTTGCAACTTTGAATACCAATGTCTGAGCAGAATGTGTCAAAATAAAATTATTCCAATCGGAATTCAATCTGAACTTTGGCGAACAGAAACATCTAGTCTGATCTCTATCGGTAATTTAGAAGAATCGGAATTATTATGAAGTGACTATTTTCAGAGAAAATTAGAAAATTATTGCAAATGTGATTCGTACGATAATCGCGAGTGAGAAAGTCTTGGCTGATTTCTAGCGACATCAACAAAACCAAGTAGGTATGTTGAATAATATTTGCTCAATTGTGAATTTGCACTGCAACGTATATTACAACAATTGCTCAAAAATTGTCAATTGATCATTGTATATCTTGTACAAAGTGTTTTTCACATAGTCATAAATATCAACTGTAATTAATATTATTGAACATTTGGCTGATATATAACATAATTCATTCATTTATATAATTATAGTACCTATAATTATATGAAATCCATTATTTGTATTATTCAGTTCAGTAGACCATACAATATGAACATATCATCACATCAATTCTCGTTTCTTTTCATGAAACAAAATTGAAGTTCAAATAGGTACTTACCTACCTACCCACCTACCCATATATATTTATGTACCAACACTCTCTGTGTCATATCACATACCCATTTGAAATTTTTATATTTATGTATCATCATCATTCTGTTCAAGCCAATCGCCATCTGTCATCCACTATTTCAAATATTAAATTATATTTATGTACCACCTTTCCGGTCAAGCGATAGACAAGCGCTATCTGTACTTACACTCTCGAAACCATTTTCCTAAAATTCACGTGTTCTCGCAAGTATTATTTTTGTGTACTAATATTTACATTTCATGCAATCATGAACCGAAATCTTCGGCTACCTTCGGATTCACGCAAAAGACCACTGCTTTGACTTTATTTAATGCGTGCTCAAGCAATAACCCTGAATTCAAGCAATGGTCAGCCTTGTATGTTTTTTTTTCACGCATATATATATATATATATATATATATTTAGTTCTCGGGAGCACTTCTCGAGACTACTAAGCACTAAACCATTCCATACATTCCATACTTCCTTGGCTGGTAGCATAGCACCCCCAATGAAGACAAACTCTTGAGTCTTGATCGCTTCCATATGTATCTTCGAAATATCTGTCTTGTTTTGAATGTTTCCGATTCTGTTGAGACTCGGCACAGCTCTGCTTGTTTCATTGAAGTTGTGATTTTTATTTTTTTATTCGGAGAAGAAAGCCAAAAAACAATTCATCAATCTTTATTCTCCCCACAAAAATACTGAAGATTAAACTCCGCTCAGTTAAAACTTAATCATATCAGTTCAACTTCATCACGAAATAGAAATATGAACTACGGAAGGTATCGCGGTGACGTCAGTTGGCAGGATTACATTGCAGGATAGGGAACAGGCCATCCTCTGTAATACTGTTTAATGTCCTTGGTTGAATATCAGCGGGAAAAGCCAAAAAAACCGTTGGATTTTAACAAAACAGAAGACAGAACTGACAGAACAAATGTCAGGTGTCACCGTGTATATAAGTGCGGGACAAACTGTTTTCGATCATTTTTCCCGCTCTTCTCCTAAGTTAAGGTGCAAACTGTGAAAGGTTGTAAAATTTGTGTTGTCTAAAACCGTTGATCAATAAAAAGAACAATGTCTGGACGAGGAAAAGGTGGCAAAGGGAAAGCTAAAGCAAAATCCCGTTCAAACCGTGCAGGACTTCAATTTCCGGTTGGTAGAATCCATCGATTACTTAGAAAAGGTAACTATGCTGAACGGGTTGGTGCTGGAGCTCCAGTTTATCTTGCCGCCGTAATGGAGTATTTGGCTGCTGAAGTATTGGAATTGGCTGGAAACGCAGCTAGGGACAATAAAAAAACTAGGATCATCCCACGTCACTTGCAATTAGCCATTAGAAATGATGAAGAACTGAATAAGCTCTTGTCTGGTGTTACCATAGCCCAGGGAGGTGTTCTTCCAAATATTCAGGCAGTTTTATTACCGAAGAAGACTGGCGGTTCGAGCTCTGCCTCTGGAGGAAAATCTACCAAATCCCAATCTCAAGACTACTAAATTTGATGTAAGAAGCAATGTTTTGTTTTTGTTTGAGAAGCGAATCTATTTTAACTTCAGTTTGTATTCATTCATCTGTATTAATAAACGTTTTCACTATTTACTCAGTTTCTTCTACTAATCTGTCATTGTAACTACATAGGTCCAATTATTTTTATGTACATTCTTGTGATTCAGTGACCATCAAGAAGATAAAGGTTCGTTTTTAAAACTTCTCTTACGTTTATAGTATTCATTAGATGAATAAATTTTCTGATGGTCTACCACATAGTAACGGATACATCCATCAATTTATCGGTTTCATACAACATACAACAAAGATGAACAATTAACTTGAAGTAGAACAATCTATACCCCAATATTCACTCCTCAATACAGTATAAAATGCTCTGATAGTCAATAGTTCATTTTTCAAAGAGGAAGTTGAAGCAAAATGTAAATGTTATATAAATCCTACAGAAAAAGTAAGTACTTAACTTTCTCACATTGCATATAATCTAAAATATCTGATTATATTGCTGTGATTTTTGTTAATCCTTGGCACAGTTTTTGGATTTCTGAGTGTAGTGGTAGAAAGACAATTGCCCCGTTTTAATGTAAGAAACTTTTCTGTAAAAAATACGAAAACATCCTGACATTGTACTTCATTTTATAGGGATTTCAAGATGAGCGTTATGCCTTCTGGCTAATAGTTTCAATCTCCAAATGGTGGGATTTAGTTCCTATAGGAACTGAATATGTGAATTTAATTTCAGAAATCTATGAGTTGCAATGAACTTAATTATGAAAAATAAACGGTAGGTTTAGATTAAAATTGGCGTGATCTGAAACGAATTCTTAGTAGGAAATATTTATCCATATCAAAATAATCAAAGCAAAGTGACTTGTCCTGATCTCACCATTCAATCAATATTTGATAAATATTCCTTTTGACAATATATTTGTGTTATTTTCATTATTGTACCAAAAATGATGAAAATTTGTTAATTTTTTCAGAAGAATCAGAAGTGTACGGATGGTATACATGTACCTACCAAGAGTGTGTGTAAAAAAAAGTTTGATTTTACTTCATAAAATTTTCGCACCGTTCTTCCTTTGATTAAGAGGATTAGGAGCCAAAAATGTTTTCAAAAGTCATTCTCTCCACAAAAATACTCAAGTTTCTAAATGTATTCTTATTATTAATGTATAAGGTTGCAGTAACAGCTTAACCATTTCATCTTGGCATAAAAATATTGCACACTCTGGGACAAGCGACCATATGAAACCTACAAGCAGTTTGATAGTTATTGCGCAACCGGATGCGGTACTTATTTACGTGTTAAGTTGGATTGGATAAGCTGTGAATACACATATAGAAAGATAGATTATTGGTTATGTGACATATACAGAATATTGTTTATAGTCCGTCGATGGAACAAAATAATGCATAAATATTTCTAAATATACAATATATAACATTTATATAACAAGCGTAAGTGGAAGGCTATAAAAGGCTACATTCAAATTTAGAAAGGAAACAACTTGGCGCAAGCAAATTGTTCATGATGTTTTTATTGTTGGTATAGACAGATTTTCATCTTAACAATTGAAGAAGGCGCTAAGTTCTAACTGTAGTGTATACTTTTTCGAATTATAGAAAGTTGTTCAATTAGTATTTTTCTACGTAATGCTCTTACTTTTATTTGTAGCAAATTATGACTGCCCAAAGAAATACTATTTCTGAAACTGAATGATATGATTCAAGTTCATTCATGAATACATTATGCTTCACAATTTGAAAATTTTATGAATATACATTTTTATGATAAATAGACTATACAAGACCTCACGAAGAGAACTTGTAAGGTTAACTAAAAGCAATAACAATTCACAATTAATATTCAAGGCATTAGCACGTCAAATATATGTCAAAGAGGAAACCGAATGGCGAGTGTATGGTAATCTGGCATTTGGAGTGGTACAATGTCCTCTCGTATTGGCCGAATTGACCCCAAGTGGACGGGGGTCGGTGATATAGAGGTGGGGCGAAATTATTATTTTTTAACTAAACAACCGGATGGAAAGTGGTTGCTTTAAAGCCTAATACCCTAATTGTATAATTTTTTTGCCAGCCGAAACACGTGTGCCGTTTTCGCTCTATATAGCGAATGGTAAAAGATGAGGCGACCACTTCAAAATTGGCGAGCATACTTTTTTGACACCACCAAACGTTGAAAAAAAATTGCCACCCAATCCTGATGGACAGTTTCGGAGAAACAACTCTTCAAAGTCACCAAAAAAATACTTCTTTTCGATTTTAACAATAATTCAAAATAACAGTAAAAGTTTGTTAGATTTAAATCGGATATGGGATTCGAAATTTGAACTTAGTAGTACAAATAATGGTGTTTATCAATGCCATCCAATTTCTATCAAATCTACCCCTACTTTCGCCACCAAATCACAATAATGCCATACGCTTCACAAAATTCTTCAAAATCCTTCTCAATGATTACTTATCGACTGCATGAATGTTTTAAGAATTTGTTCGTGCTCATTACACAACCCAACAGCCAATTTAGTCCCTGCCATTTTTTTGTTATTTTCAGGTAGTTTTTGAGAGCAGAATCCAAAATAACTGCCAGGTTTGGTATATCAGATATAGTTTTTGAGATACGTAATACTGGCGCTTTTTTGAATAAAAATCTTATTTTTTGATTTAAGTATATACATTTATTAATAATACTATTTTATTATTTACTCCTACGGTACTACCATTAAAAAAAACGAAAATATAAGTAAGGTAATTATCTTTATTACATATAGACATGAAAAAGCAGGGATATATATAAATAAAACTCATCACTTAGGAATTACCATTAACATTTTTAAATCGACTCTTATCACCCACCGATGTTTTTCATACCTTTTTTTTCAGGACAAGTGATATTGTTTCTTATCCTTCTTTCATACTAGTAGAATGACCAATGGGTATTGACCCATATTAATTGCCATTGTGTAAAAGGACAAATTTCAAACTACGATTTGAACTGACAATAAAAAGGCGCCATTCGTCAGGTGTGTATTCTGGCAAAACCCATTTTTTCTCATAGTCCTTTTATATCGTAACAGAAAACTAGGTTTTTTTCCTGAGAAAAAAACAGCAAATCCCTATCTCTTGTACGATAAAAGCTAACATTAGTACATGGATAAAGTAAATTATTTCCATTCAATCTAGAGACAAGTAATTCAGCAGACTCCTTGAAGAGGTTCAGGTCTCAAATAAGGCCAATCAATTTTTGTTGATTGAAAAACTGCCTCAAAATCACTATCTTTTTCTTATTGCAAATCCTGAACTTCATCAGACGTTGACGTATCTTGATAATCTTATGAGAGTGTAGGTAGACTGCTGAATAATGGAATGGGTCTTTCTTCGGAATGAGGTACAGGCCTTCTTGCTGAGTCTATATCAGGTTATGTCCATTTTTGTCTATTGTTTCGATTGATACCCTTGATATTTACGATAAAAAAATAACAATCATCGTGATGGTTCCTTGGTTCCCTCCAAACCTTTGGTACTCTAAACTTTAGAGACCTCCTTTCCAATTGACCATTGCCGTAAATGTTCAATGCATGTATAACATACCAAATGTGGAACCCACGATTCATCCTGGGCTCCCAAGTGGACGCCAAAATAGGCTAGATAAGCTCTCTTTACAAAGTCAGACCCAGGTTTCCTACTTTCTATGAAAGTGTATTCACCACATATATAACAAAACAGTTCTGGTTGATTTAAACAACTTCTACTTGTGGATGCTATGCCTTTAATTTATTATTCGGAAAACGTACACAAAATTATAAAGCAACTCCACCTACGAAGGCTCAAGAGTAAACTGAAACCTTTAAAGGTAGAAATATAGAGAAGGTATAGGAAGGTCGGTTTTTACTGCCCTCATGGGCAAAACAAGTACCTAAAATGGGGTAAATACATGCCAATTTTATTTAGGAGATTTTGGTCCTGACCTGCAAAGATTTCATTATTCTTACCTGTTATCAGAACTCTAATTGATTGACCTGTATCTGAAGAATTAGAGCTGCTACAAAAAGATGTCAGATATTTTTGGAATCAGCACATCAAAAACATTCAGAATCAGTTCATAATTTTTCCGCCTACCTCCATCCAAAGTATTCTTTTCCTAGCCTCGTTTTAGGGAGCAAAGTAGTACTTTTTCTCCCTAGGGAGGAATGAAATAACTTGTACTATGCCAAAATATTATGTAACTATATATTTTACTGTTTATTTATAGAACGCCCTGTATTTTGCAAAATAGTAGAATTAAATGAATTGTTATTTTAATTTAACGATTCTTACACTAATGATCTGACTTCAATTCATAGATTCATCCGGTTTTTGAATTTAGGACAGAAATTTTATAGTATGGTCGATTGATAGAGTTTCAAAGTGTTTCAAACTATAAGGCATATAGTTCATATAGGTACGATTTTCGGAAAGAAATTGAGATCAAAATGAGATGGAGATCGAACAGTGGAATATCATTGGCCATTTTTTAGTTGCATCCTTTTTTATTCGGACGAATTTTGCAAATTTCGTACCTACATGAACTCTGCTTGATACCTACCTATTTCTACAAAATATAAAATAATATCTGAAAAATGAGTGATTCAAGCGAATTTCTAGATATAAATAATACACCACCGGATATTTCGGATCAAGTTAATGTAGCAGTACAATCTCTATTATCCCAAAAATCTAAAGGAAAATACGAAAAACAGTATTTACATTTCAACCAATGGGTCGAGGGAAAGCATATTCGTACCTAGGTACTCAGAAAATGTTATTTTGTGGTATTTTTCGATATCAGAAAATACATTGAAAGCCATTATGGTTCAAGTATTCGATGCTATGTACCATGCTTCAGTTAAAAGAAAATGTGGATATTAAGTACCCGTAATTAATTGTTTTTGGAAAGACAAAACCAGGGATATAAACCAAATAAGGCAAAAACCGTCTCAAGAGAGGAAGTAAATGAATTTTTACTAGAAGCTCCCAATGATAAGTATTTATTAATGAAGGTAAGATATTCTCAAGTAAATATATTAGGAAAATAAAAAGTGAACGGCAAATATAATAATAGAGCTACAACAATACGCTATGTTCATGATTCCCATATGATTTCAGAGAGCCTCCGTAGCGCAAAGGGTTAGTGTGTGTTTCACTATTCATTTGAAATTTAGAGGTGTTGGTTCGAATCCCAGCATTGTCAACTTCTTTATTCTGTTTTCTTTGTTTCAAGTTGAGGTTCTACTCATTTTTGGAATCTCAGGAGCATGCAGGTGTGATGAGCTCCTTAATAAAATGGCCACTACAGATATTGAAGGTAAAGGTTCAATTTTAATAGTAAATATACCAGATTCTAAAACAAATAGAGAACATTTGTAATCAATACTTCACTGTGGAATGGCCCTAATTATATTGACATTCACAGAAAATATATATCGCTATGCCCGAAAAAAAATCAGACACGTTTTTTGTCTGCTATAGAGCAAGAAAATGTATCAACCAAATGGTTGGAAAAAATACCATTCATTGCTAAAATTTCTACAAAAATTGCAGAATATATGAAATACTTGCTTTGAAGCAACAGTGAGGTTGGAAGTCCAAGAATATCGTATGTGGAGCAATCTCTTGCAAAAAAGCAAACAATTTCAAATCAAATAATGGGAGTTAATGAAATCGAATGTAAAATTTCGTTAGTTGAATAAATGATTTATTTGAAAATGACTTATTATTTGTGGTAGGCGGAAAAATCATGAATTACATCCTCATCCCTTGAAAAGTACCACTCTGCTCCCTTGTAATACAAATAGCTATACCGGCACCAAAAAATAATATCATTTTGTTTGGTTTTGTTATTCATTGAACCTCTAGGACAATGTGGGATACCAGATAGGGGGGATTTTGGAGAAAATCGCATCGTAATAAAAAATACTTTGATATGAAATTTGTGTAGCTTGTGGCATAATTGTTATTTCAATAAGGTTAGTGGTAGGCGAAAGTAGAGGTGAAGGTAAATCCGTGATATATATATCACTGTGAATGACCCCCATTATTTGCGTAATTTTCAAGGTAGAACGATGAAACTCGCAAGGTTGATGAAAATGCTGAAAATGCACTTACTGACTAAATGCTGTTAGGCTAAGTGATTTGAGGTGTTTTCTGGCGCTCATGTATTCAAAACGTATTCGTCTGTCTCCTTCTCTCTCACTTACGGTCAGCCAAATAGTCAGAGAGAGATGGAGAAACGAATACGTTATAAATGATCATTGTCATCCTCTTTCGCGAATTCAAATTCTTGTATCCAATAAAAATCGAGGAATGTCCTGACTTTGCCGTGGAGAACAAATGAGGATTGATATAAATCAACAATATTGTTGATAGAGCGTATTAAATTTAGTCTTACTTCCTCGTGTTAATTCTATTATTGTTCATGTTGCTTTTGCTGCTGCTATAGTTTCTGTTGTTCCTGCTGTTTGTGTGTTCCTGTAAGTTTTTTTTTTTCTAATATCTATTGACTTTTATATCGATTTAGTCTGAAACATGTCCCGAAAACTATACAAGAGAAAATTGAAATAATATATTGATGATAGGAGTTTAGGAGAAGGTGTAAGGTCTTATCGCGAGACAGCTTCTGAATTTAATCGAAGAGACCCACATGATACTCCTGTACACTCTGGAACAGTTTCCAAAATTTACAACCAGTTCAAGCGAACCAAAGTTATGAAGATGAGGAAATTGGAAAAAAAAATCATATTGATGATGATACCATTTTGGCAGCATATCGAGCTGATCCCCATATAAGTTTGAGAAATTTGTTACTCCAACTCAATATAGGCCGAAGTTTGGAGAAGTTTGAAAAGGCATAAAATGCATGCCATCAAACCTAAATTTCTTCACACTCTACACGTTGGAGACGAACAGAGAAGAAAGGAATAGTCTGTTTGTGGGCACAAGGCAATTACCTGAATGACAGGAAATTCCTGAAAAATATATAATTCAGTGATGAGGCGACTTTCACCACTTAATTTTTCTTTCACCCGTTCACAATTTTGGGACCAGCAGGAAGTGGGTCAACGGAAACCTAGCTAGGAAGTGGATCTCACCCCCTAGATGACATTTATTTATGGGGAAGGTTAACAAATAAAGTGTATAGGAATAGGTCTACTACTCGTTGAAGGAACAATTATTTGAATTTTGTGAATCTGAATCAATATAGAATTTTAGGTTTCTTCTATATCCTTTTTTCGCCATTGTTAAAATTAGTGTGGTACTTTTGGAATTTTTCTCAACCCTGAAACTTCAGTATGTTCAATTGACTTCGAATGGTGCAATTATATTTTCTCAACTTTTTTTTATATGCAGATTCACACGAAAGGGAAGCCCTGTAATGTTCAAAGAACACTGGGTGAATCAAGGGACAGGAAATACGAATTAATATTTATTTTGAATTTCTGAAGTTTGTAAGCCTCAGGAAAAACCTCTTTTGGCAAGGAGTTCCAAAGCTCAGCTGTTCTATTGATAAAATATCCCTGAGAAGAGAGACAAGTCTCCGACCCTTCTACGATGTTCCAATGAAGTGAGCGAGTCTGTGAACGAAGATTCACCAACAAGACGAATTGCCTTTCTCTGAATAGAATCGAGAAGCCTCAATGAATGTTTTGGTGCCGAACTCCACACATGAGAACCTGTATTCCATGACAGGTCGTATCTGAGCCTTGTAGATCATTAGAAGCTGACGAGAAGTATTTCTTCGCACGAAATAGAAATCCAAGTTTCTGGGAAGCACTGTTAGCGATCGATCTCACATGGTTTTCCCATGAGACATTATCACTGATCGTAACTCCTAGCACCGAGATACTTAATTTTGTAGGAACAGTTACTCCTGACATATGAATATTTGATGATGATAGATCGGCTTTTCTTGAGAAGAGACATGCCTGAGTTTTCGTAGCATTAAATTCCACCAAGTTCATGTTACCCCTTTCTGTTATTTTTGCCAAGTCGTCGTTAATTTTACTGACATGAATGTTTCCTTGAATTTTAGTTTCTCGAGCTGGTATGGAGATTCTGGAAGAGAAACTGGTATGAATAAGAGTACTGTCGTCCGCAAAACTATGTATTGAACAAGATGTTTTCTCGAGCAAATCATTGATATGAACCAAAAGAAAGTGGGCGCCAAAACTGAACCCTGTGGAACACCTGCATGTCTTGGGAGAATATCAGATGATACTCCATCAACAACCACATACAGAGACCTATCAGAAACTCTTCAACAAAGCACACAACTGAGGAGGAAAACCATAAGACGGCAGCTCAGAAAGGAGACCCCGATGCCAAACTCGATCAAACGCTTTTGAAATATCGAGTGCAACAGCTATCGTTTCTCCGAATTTCTCGATTTAATGCTGCCAAATATGAGAAACATAAGCCAATAAGTCACTGGTTGATCTCTGATGGCGAAATCCGTATTGTCGATCATTAATTATTCCTGATTTCTCTAGATATTTAATGAGCTTCATATTGATTGCTTTTTCCATGAATTTGGAAATGCAATTGGTCTATAATTACAAGGTAAAGTTTTCTTCCCTTTTTTAGGAACTGGCTGAACTCTTGCTGTCCTCCAGGTCTTAGGAAAAATTCCCAGGTTATATGAAAGTTTGAATAT
Organism: Zygogramma bicolorata; assembly: GCA_032362365.1. Taxonomy (NCBI): domain Eukaryota; kingdom Metazoa; phylum Arthropoda; class Insecta; order Coleoptera; family Chrysomelidae; genus Zygogramma; species Zygogramma bicolorata. Next base: position 57,969 of record JAVJAQ010002906.1, read on the forward strand.
TTCCCAAAGTACTGGTGTCAATTCGGGGGCACAAACTTCCAGAACAATTGCTGGGATTCTATTTTCTGGGGTTATTTTCTAATTTCATTGCGTGACTTTCAAGGAATAACAGTCATCATCATCAATAATTTTTCCGGATAATCAAGTAGACAAATTTTCAATAAATATCAGATATTTCCGTTTCAAAAGTTGATGATTATAGAGAAAATATATGACAAGTGAAACCAACAAATATGAAAAATATCTTTTTCTTTGTTGAGAGTTTCAAAATAATTTCGAAACATGGAAAAAAGTCGACCCAAATAACTTTTTAGAATTGAAATCATATTACTATGATGAACGAATTCAATTTAATGTACGAAACGTCAAGTAAGAATTAAATTCAATTTTAATTGAAAAATGGAGATTTCTGATTGGTGTAGAATTATTATATCAAAGTTTGTTGTAGGCAGTTCCATTGCGACTGGCGGTCGGTGTTTAGCACTGGGGTCAACACAATTGAGCCGGTATATATATGTGGGATACCAGATAGGGGGGATTTTGGAGAAAATCGCATCGTAATAAAAAATACTTTGATATGAAATTTGTGTAGCTTGTGGCATAATTGTTATTTCAATAAGGTTAGTGGTAGGCGAAAGTAGAGGTGAAGGTAAATCCGTGATATATATATCACTGTGAATGACCCCCGTTATTTGCGTAATTTTCAAGGTAGAACGATGAAACTCGCAAGGTTGATGAAAATGCTGAAAATGCACTTACTGACTAAATGCTGTTAGGCTAAGTGATTTGAGGTGTTTTCTGGCGCTCATGTATTCAAAACGTATTCGTCTGTCTCCTTCTCTCTCACTTACGGTCAGCCAAATAGTCAGAGAGAGATGGAGAAACGAATACGTTATAAATGATCATTGTCATCCTCTTTCGCGAATTCAAATTCTTGTATCCAATAAAAATCGAGGAATGTCCTGACTTTGCCGTGGAGAACAAATGAGGATTGATATAAATCAACAATATTGTTGATAGAGCGTATTAAATTTAGTCTTACTTCCTCGTGTTAATTCTATTATTGTTCATGTTGCTTTTGCTGCTGCTATAGTTTCTGTTGTTCCTGCTGTTTGTGTGTTCCTGTAAGTTTTTTTTTTTCTAATATCTATTGACTTTTATATCGATTTAGTCTGAAACATGTCCCGAAAACTATACAAGAGAAAATTGAAATAATATATTGATGATAGGAGTTTAGGAGAAGGTGTAAGGTCTTATCGCGAGACAGCTTCTGAATTTAATCGAAGAGACCCACATGATACTCCTGTACACTCTGGAACAGTTTCCAAAATTTACAACCAGTTCAAGCGAACCAAAGTTATGAAGATGAGGAAATTGGAAAAAAAAATCATATTGATGATGATACCATTTTGGCAGCATATCGAGCTGATCCCCATATAAGTTTGAGAAATTTGTTACTCCAACTCAATATAGGCCGAAGTTTGGAGAAGTTTGAAAAGGCATAAAATGCATGCCATCAAACCTAAATTTCTTCACACTCTACACGTTGGAGACGAACAGAGAAGAAAGGAATAGTCTGTTTGTGGGCACAAGGCAATTACCTGAATGACAGGAAATTCCTGAAAAATATATAATTCAGTGATGAGGCGACTTTCACCACTTAATTTTTCTTTCACCCGTTCACAATTTTGGGACCAGCAGGAAGTGGGTCAACGGAAACCTAGCTAGGAAGTGGATCTCACCCCCTAGATGACATTTATTTATGGGGAAGGTTAACAAATAAAGTGTATAGGAATAGGTCTACTACTCGTTGAAGGAACAATTATTTGAATTTTGTGAATCTGAATCAATATAGAATTTTAGGTTTCTTCTATATCCTTTTTTCGCCATTGTTAAAATTAGTGTGGTACTTTTGGAATTTTTCTCAACCCTGAAACTTCAGTATGTTCAATTGACTTCGAATGGTGCAATTATATTTTCTCAACTTTTTTTTATATGCAGATTCACACGAAAGGGAAGCCCTGTAATGTTCAAAGAACACTGGGTGAATCAAGGGACAGGAAATACGAATTAATATTTATTTTGAATTTCTGAAGTTTGTAAGCCTCAGGAAAAACCTCTTTTGGCAAGGAGTTCCAAAGCTCAGCTGTTCTATTGATAAAATATCCCTGAGAAGAGAGACAAGTCTCCGACCCTTCTACGATGTTCCAATGAAGTGAGCGAGTCTGTGAACGAAGATTCACCAACAAGACGAATTGCCTTTCTCTGAATAGAATCGAGAAGCCTCAATGAATGTTTTGGTGCCGAACTCCACACATGAGAACCTGTATTCCATGACAGGTCGTATCTGAGCCTTGTAGATCATTAGAAGCTGACGAGAAGTATTTCTTCGCACGAAATAGAAATCTAAGTTTCTGGGAAGCACTGTTAGCGATCGATCTCACATGGTTTTCCCATGAGACATTATCACTGATCGTAACTCCTAGCACCGAGATACTTAATTTTGTAGGAACAGTTACTCCTGACATATGAATATTTGATGATGATAGATCGGCTTTTCTTGAGAAGAGACATGCCTGAGTTTTCGTAGCATTAAATTCCACCAAGTTCATGTTACCCCTTTCTGTTATTTTTGCCAAGTCGTCGTTAATTTTACTGACATGAATGTTTCCTTGAATTTTAGTTTCTCGAGGTGGTATGGAGATTCTGGAAGAGAAACTGGTATGAATAAGAGTACTGTCGTCCGCAAAACTATGTATTGAACAAGATGTTTTCTCGAGCAAATCATTGATATGAACCAAAAGAAAGTGGGCGTCAAAACTGAACCCTGTGGAACACCTGCATGTCTTGGGAGAATATCAGATGATACTCCATCAACAACCACATACAGAGACCTATCAGAAACTCTTCAACAAAGCACACAACTGAGGAGGAAAACCATAAGACGGCAGCTCAGAAAGGAGACCCCGATGCCAAACTCGATCAAACGCTTTTGAAATATCGAGTGCAACAGCTATCGTTTCTCCGAATTTCTCGATTGAATGCTGCCAAATATGAGAAACATAAGCCAATAAGTCGCTGGTTGATCTCTGATGGCGAAATCCGTATTGTCGATCATTAATTATTCCTGATTTCTCTAGATATTTAATGAGCTTCATATTGATTGCTTTTTCCATGAATTTGGAAATGCAATTGGTCTATAATTACAAGGTAAAGTTTTCTTCCCTTTTTTAGGAACTGGCTGAACTCTTGCTGTCCTCCAGGTCTTAGGAAAAATTCCCAGGTTATATGAAAGTTTGAATATTTCCCAAAGTACTGGTGTCAATTCGGGGGCACAAACTTCCAGAACAATTGCTGGGATTCTATTTTCTGGGGTTATTTTCTAATTTCATTGCGTGACTTTCAAGGAATAACAGTCATCATCATCAATAATTTTTCCGGATAATCAAGTAGACAAATTTTCAATAAATATCAGATATTTCCGTTTCAAAAGTTGATGATTATAGAGAAAATATATGACAAGTGAAACCAACAAATATGAAAAATATCTTTTTCTTTGTTGAGAGTTTCAAAATAATTTCGAAACATGGAAAAAAGTCGACCCAAATAACTTTTTAGAATTGAAATCATATTACTATGATGAACGAATTCAATTTAATGTACGAAACGTCAAGTAAGAATTAAATTCAATTTTAATTGAAAAATGGAGATTTCTGATTGGTGTAGAATTATTATATCAAAGTTTGTTGTAGGCAGTTCCATTGCGACTGGCGGTCGGTGTTTAGCACTGGGGTCAACACAATTGAGCCGGTAAGTGAATTTTCAATATTCTTATCGGTCCTCGATAATTACGGAAGTTACGGGGGTGCTTCCATGAAAAGTAAGACAAATTTGCATTTTTCAGGGATGATTTTTGTTCAGGAACAAGGTCTACCCATAGTTATTTGCGGGTCCCGATCACGAATCTGAAGGGATTTTAAGCCTGTTTTGCGCCCCAGTATAATTTACCGTGAAAATGGGTTGTTCCATCGCGACCAGCGGGCAGTGTATATCATTTAGGCCAACAGTATTTCGCCGGTAAGTGTATTTTCTGCATTTTCATCAATCTTGCGAGTTTCATAGTTTTATCTTGATAATTACGGAAGTTACGAGGGTGATTCCAAGAAAAGTGGTACAAATTTGGATTTTTCAACTGAATTTTTTTCAGGAAAGAGGTGTATTCGTACTGAAAAATTGAGTCAGATGACACATAGTATAAAACATTATAAAAACAGTGATACGTATCAGTGCAACAATACAATTTTAAAACTAATATTATGTGAAAATTGGTGGTATGTGTTCTATCGTTTTTATAATTTTTTATACTGTGTCATCTGACTCAATTTTTAACAAGTTCTTTCAACGACCATCCTCACTAACAACGTAGGTACAAGAAAAATTGGAAGTTTTTTCTTCTTTTTCACTCATTAGTATAATTTTTGTAGCTTCCTGATGATGACAATAACCATTTGTCGAAATATTGGAAATATATTTGTTATAAGAGTACACTTTCGCATTTCCTTCTGTACCAAATTAATTCCCAAGATTTGTTTTATATATAATATATAAAACAAAACTTGGGAATTATTTTGGGACTGATGATGATATTTGCTTATATTAGTAGGGTTGCAGTTGCTAATGAGAAAAGTCTTTGATAATTGTAAGTAATGATATGATGAAATAATCACTAACGTGAAAATGATGCAAAATATGGAATGAAAAACATTAAGATGAAGTGACTCTATAGAATGGATGACACTGATATATTTTTGATTGTCATTTATCAATCAATAAATTCATCTTGTGATACACCAAAAATGCATTAACAACAATAAATTCACAGTGGAAGATGAATACACTCCCAATATAGAATTGTCTGATTTTACATTGAGTGTATTTCAGGACACAATCCATCTAGGAGCTGATGATTTTTTAATCATTATGTTCAGCAGTAAGAACGTAAGCAATAACCATCAACTTAATCGTGCACTGAAACAAATATTTACTACCGACTAGTAAATACACCAATATTCTTATAGTCATAGTCAGCAACTGTTGGTGACTTGTCTACAACTGCTCTGAGTTCAGACTCTTTTTCAATGGATCATCATGCTGTGAGAAATATTATAATGTAGCTGAAACTACTTATTCATGCTCTAAAAAATCTTACATTCACGGATTATCTTTTGTCTTTCTGAATATTCAATCGCTAAGAAATAAATGGTCCGAACTTTTCATTTTACTAGATAACTTAAGTTTACCAGATGTAGTAGTGCTTGTCGAACACTGGTTGAAGAATGAAGAACCAGTGCATATTCCAAATTATAGTGTGGTAGCCAAGTTCTGTAGACTCCTCTCCTGACGGAGGAACAATCACTTTAATAAAGAGATTCTATGAATAAGCAAATGGAGTTTGTCGCAGTAAATGATTTTGACAGCTTCCTAGACGAAAAGATAAATGAATTCTCTTTCTGTTCTGAACTAAACACATACATATTGTACTTTTATAGATCTTCTTCATCTGATCCAAACTTATTCTTCAAAGGACTAGAAGCGATTCTTGTAGTAATTCTATAATATCGTGATATTCGAAATGAATGATACTGACACGGACTAAACTGTATTATTACCGTCTGACATATCTACATGGCACGAGCAGAAATATCCAATGATACCTATACAATATAATCAAATAAAATAGTCCAACAACCTCTCCTATTTGATTATTCCTTGTAGCTGAATACACTTCAGAAATTTGACGGGGGTCAACGGCTTCGTAAGAGAGTCAGCTACCATATCATTCGTTGGTATGTAGGATGGCTGGATCAGCTTCTCAGCTATTTTCTCTCGTAGGAAATGATGGCGCACATCAATGTGTTTGGTTCTTGATTGATAGGAACCATTCTGAGCAAGATTGAGTGCGCCCTGATTGTCCACGAATATTTTCAGTGGAGTTTTCCTGGGGCAAGGGACTATCTCTTCTGACAAACTCTTTAGCCAGAGAGCTTCCTGAGTAGCAGCGGACAACGCCATATATTCCGCTTCAATGGTGGATAACGCTGTTGTTGGTTGCTTTTTCGTTCCCCAAGATACAGATCCATTGCACATCAGGAACACATATCCGGTGACG
>JAVJAQ010002907.1:0-37011 GCA_032362365.1 Zygogramma bicolorata
AAACTCCGTCTTTCCTTCTCTTGAGATCTTGAAGATGAATCTGTGTTGACGATGGACTGGCCAGTCGTGCGGGGTGTCGAGGAACACAACACTAAATCGTACCGAAAAGGGCAGCAATTGCCATGCGGGGAAGATATTTTTGCGAATGACTAAAATTTTTAGTCATCGGAAATGAGTAAGCCTCTGAAGAAGCTGGCCACTCGCGCTAGCGAAACGTCAGGAAGAAATTCCAAAGTACGACGGCCTTCAAGCCCGAAGAAAAGAAGTTATACTATTAAAGTTGTTTTCAATCAAGACATGCAAAGGGGTCTCTTTGAGGATGGCACATCATTCTAATATTATTTTTGTCAATGTATTTTTACTCGAAAAATTTTCAATATTTCTTCATCAGAATTCCCATGTAAAACTATTTGTCCATTCATTCATATCAGAACATAATATGTCGAACAAACTGAGACTTATTAAAACATTTCTTGAACATGAAAACAAACACCCAAGAAAATTGTGTGAATTTTATTGTGTCGCACTGCGAATTCTTGCTCGAATGCAGCTTCATAATGAGTGCTAATATTGAACAGAATCCATAAAAATGGCAACCGTGAGAAGTTCAAAGTTGTGCGAGTTGAAGATCATCCAGGTCTTATCTTTGAATGTACGATTTCTAGCACGACGAGCCGGTAGATTCAACCGCCGATTCCAGAGATTGGTGTCTGTGCAACCTGCACCCAACACTTCGGAGCATTGTTTCTTTTATATTTCTTTTCCTAATAGAAGGCTCCGCGAATCCTTGCTGGTGTAAGGTACATACTATAGATTATAGAGAATCATTCATCGTATATCTATCGGAATTAAAAAAAAAACTTTCAACCACTATCCACTCATGAATCATGTTCATAGTCACCTTTTATGTGAGCTACGATCATGCTGGGTAAGATTTCACACAAATCTCCCTTGTGAATATGATAAGTACCAAAGGAGTTGTTTTCATATAGAAGTAAATTTTATTGTATGGAACATTTTTCGAATTATTGTGTCAGAAGTGGGACCTGAGAAACTATCGAATCTATAAAGATATATTGACAGTCAAAATGTGTGAAGTACAATACAAAGATACCAATGTGAAAAGTAAACTCCACTCACAGTAGTGATAAAATCATGAAATTATTCGTTGGACGACATTCCCCAACAGAATTGAAATAGTAATTCAACAGACACTCTTTGATTTTGAATAAGTGCCAGTTTTTTTTTATGATAGTTGATGATGATGGGATAATAATTTGATGGCTCTGTAATCGGTTCCTCTTCAAATAAAGCAGTTTTATGAGCTGGCATTATCAATTCAGTGGAAGAACGTTTTTTTCCAAGGATCATTCTTTACAAATAAGAATCGTTTGCTTTTATAAGCCCGTGGCTAGATTTCAGAGGGTAACTGTAACATCGAAAACGCTCACTACAATATCTCATCCAACAGTCAACAACAATCTATAGATACCGAAAAGTATAACTGTTAGAAAACTTCAGAAGAAGCCAACAACTAACAAGGAAAACTACGTCGAATCTGTGTTATCGCCTACACGGTGATATATCAATTGAAATAGAGGATTTGACAGAATTTTGATATTCTTTCAGTTTTTGGTGTCAGAAGTGGGATTTCGAAACATTTTTGTTAATTTTCGAAAATACCCTTTTAATTTACATGACGATTAAACTACACATAACGGCCTCAATGAAAGCAGTCCCTACGGAAGTCCCATCAGACAACCGTGGTTGCTCGAGTGGTTGCTAGGGCTCTTTCAACGATCAATTTGCTGACAGTATCGGAATCCGACACAGTGACATGATCAGTAGATCCCAAAATGATTCATTGTTTGAGAACCATGAAAATAGGCCACAACACAACTAACCAACGATTATTCTTCAAAATATGAGGTCATTTGCAAGGAAAACTACGATGAATCTGTTATTATCGCCTGAACGTTGATATATCAATTGAAATGAAGGTATTTGACAGAATTTTGATATTCTTTCAGTTTTTGGTGTCAGAAGTGGGATCTTGAGACATTTTTCTTAGAGGTGTTTAGGGGAATTCAGACTTCCTTAGAGTTTTTTGTGTCAGAAGTGGGATCTCGAAAAATTATTTTTAATATACGAAAAGGAAATCACGCCGTTCGTATTCATGTCTCCGATAACACAACACAAAAACGGCCATAATGAAAGTAGTCCCTACGGAAATCCCGTTAAGGAAATCGTGTTTGCCAGTGATTCTTCGAAAGGTCCACCTGCTGCGTCTCTCACAATCCGACACAGTGGCCGGATCGGTAGGTCCCGACGAGAATTAACGACTCCGTTTCACTCTTTCGTTTGTTCCTCGAGGGCATCTAGAACGCCGAGGGACGACAATGAGTTGTCATGGTAACGTGTCAGTAATGTGGGGTGTGGATCGCATCGCCGGATCGGGTGAAACGAAACATTGTGTTGGAAATGTTTCGAAATGTATCGATTGAAGCTGTCTCGTACTGGGTGTGGGGCTGAGGGATGGTCGTCGATTAGTCTAGAACAGGAAAAATGATTTACACTACACCTTGTTAATACATACTGCTAATAAATTATTCGATTTTTGATACTTTGTTTCTCGACAACCATATGAAATATATATTGATGAATCAGTATCAGCAATCATTTCGATCATTGAAATTCTGATTTCTGTGGAGGGTTGCAGCATTCTCTGCAAGTAGACCGAAGACGATTTATTCTCTTGAGGTAGTAGGTCATCCAGCAGGTGGCGTCGCCTCTTGGAGGTTTACACCATATGCACCAAATTATATTTTTGTTTGAATATTTTGTTTATTAGAAATCTTCGTCATCACCAATGAGAGAGGTAGAAATTTTTAAATTATTATGTTATATAATCATCCAGTTTATTATGAAACGAAAATAAATATCACGCTTTGGAATGATTTCTGATGAATACATTCTTTCCTAGGAAACACCACCGTCTTGAAGGTTATGAAAAAAATTGAAAAATAATTTGAATAATTTCTTGATTATTTTATATACTTATTGGTTTATTACAGCAAGTCAACCACCGCAATGTTTCATTCCAAAAATGAAATATGCAAGTTACACGGAAAATAATACATAATAACAATGAAGAAGAAAAATACGAATGATTTCAAGAAAAGTTAGATTAGAAAATTAAGTTATGAAAAAAAAATTTATACTTGTTGAAATCGAAGCATACGTTTTACATACCGGGTTTCGTTGGGAGCTAAGAAACTATAAGAGATACGAATACAGTTGAATTGGGGCAAAGTTATGCATTCATGTGATTGTTATAATCCCGTTGAAAACTTTTGGGTGAGCATTTCTGATGATATTCGGGAAATATCAGAAATTTCCGGAATGATTTGAATTTTGTCCAATGGATTTGATTGATGGAATATTTTTAAATTTGATCGGAATGAGCTGAAAAATCTTTGTAATATTACTAAAATCCATTTCCCACAATATTGGTACAGGGTTTCTTCTCGTAGGTAAACTATTGATGAGGACGAGCAATAAAAAATTATCCTTGTTCCACGGAAAATAATAACACTGGTGTGCAACAAAATCCTCCTTTGAATTAGGAGTTAAACTTTATAAAATCAGATATATATATATATATATATATATATATATATATATATATATATATATATATATATATACAGAACTCGGGAATTATATTTGGGATAGCAGCAAATGCGAAAGTGTACTCTTAAAACAATATATTTCTTCCAATATGTCCAATATGACAATCGGTTATTGTCATCATCAGGGAGCTTCAAAATAATGCTGATGAATGAAACTATGAAACAAAATTTTCCTTACATTGTTAGTGAGGATGGTCGCTGAATGAGATGGTTAAAAAGGTCAGTTGACACATGATAAAATTAAAAAAAAACATTGATACATATCAGAACAACACTTAAAACACGTTAAAAATCTTTTTTTTCTTCCTTTTCGATGGGAAGGTGTACTGACTAACACCATATGGAAATGACATAAAGGGTATGGAATTTTATAACCATAAAATAGCTCAATATTAGGTATTTTTTATCCGTCGTTTTTGCATTAACGATGTTTTATTCAATTCAGGTCATATTCAAATCCACAAAAACAGTTTGTATCATTGTATCAATAGAAATAAAGAGAAAGATATCACCTGACGGTATTTTAACACCAATACTTGAGTCACAGCAGTTGTAGCTGTGATTGCGTTTCATGTAGTACGTTAAAAAGTTAATGAATGTTTTTCAATAATTCATACCGGGGATTTTGGTGAGTTATGAATCATATTCACAAATAATTGTTTTTTCAACTATAGAGCAAAACGAAATCAGATGATGATACCATTATTCTGATTTTAAAAGCAAATAACATTTTCAGGTTATAAAATAATGTCCCTCAAAATTCATTTTTTTGGCTCTCACTCAGATTACTTCCCCGAAAATCTCGGCGCAGTATCAGATGAATATGGTGAAATATATTGCAAATAGAGAGGCGCTGCAACGGTAAATGGTAAGAAGCAATGTTGCCGATTTTTGTTGGACGATTTGTCGTGAAACACCTACAGAAAATATAAAAAGAAAGAAAACTACAAAGAGAATACTACAAAAAAAGTGTTTACATTAATGTAACCAATTGTTTTTGATGATTTTTGGCAGATTTTATTTTTTTTGAATAAATGACCTAAATTTGTAGCAAATTGTGATTTTTTTTTCAATAATTCGATCAAAAAAAATTACGTGTTTCGTAATTGTTCATACTATGTTTGTATTCAGAAATATTGAAGTTATTATAAAACAAGCATAAAATATGAAGGAGAAAAAAAATTGTTTTGCATACTAGTGTAATTAGTTCATCGCCAACGAACGAATCACGATAATTGCATCGTACCTTCGTCACCGTCACCAGCGTCTCTAATTGAACGCGCGCTGGGAATGCAAAAAAAATGCAAGGACAAATAATCGTTTACGGCATCGCATTCCGTTCTCGGGATGTTACCTGATTTTCTTTCGACGACTACTTACTCGGCGCATATGGGCGGCACATGACTCGACTCGGAGTGCGTGTATTTACTTTGAATTCTTGAACACAATCAGGATGTTTATGGACGTGGCTAATTTCGTATTCTGCCGACGAGCAGCTCGATTTATTATTCTAATACAGATCATATTCGCCATAAGCGCTGTCGAGTGGTGCGTATTGGTATTCGATTGGAAAGTGGATGAAACTTCCACGGAAAATTGACGATTGAAGAGGAAATTTCACACCTCTACTTCTCTAACCAATAGGATGCCTCGATTTTGACTAGTTACCGTGGCACCTCAAAAAATTTCCGGAAATTTTTTCGATGCGCCACGATATTTAAGTGGAATTTTTTTTTAGGTTCAAAAAATAAGCATGATCTACATACAACCGTTTAATAATCCTAGATATACCTGTCAATAATGTAAAATACATTTCTACCAACTTTAGTGAGCTAAAATTATGAAATGGCGAAAGACTGAACTAGTAGTACCCATCTGAGTTGTAGCATTTTACCACCTTCAGTCAAGAGAAATTACCGAAGGAAGATAGACGGCTGGTAGCCATCTGAGTTTTGCACTTGGTTTAACTAAAGTTGGTATTTTTTTATTCAACAAAATATGGTGGATATACCTATATGATTTTTTCAAACTAGTGATTATTGAGCTTTCTGACAGAACCCGTTAAACAAAAATAACAAATCCATATATGTCAAAAACAGCATTACCCTGACCAAGTTGACAATCAGAGGAATTAATAATAATGGACCATTTTTTTTTTCCTAATTATGGTGTGTGTTTGCACTTAATATATAACAAAAAAATCAAAATTTTCATGCGCGTGAGGAAATTTCCAGAAATATTTTGAGCTCTTGTGGTATTATAAGTGAGTATTCGAGATTACATCTATATTTATTTATGAATTAGATAAAACTTCTGGATGACGATTGTTTTCCCATATGATATTATGGTTACACATTGTTGATCATTTTATTTTTTCTTCTTCTCAAGTTTTATGACTCTATTCCTGAAATGCATTATCATCCAATGATTCTAAGTTTAGTTCCTTGAAGTGTTAATGATTCTGAAAGTGTTTTTATCTTTCTGTAAAGGAGATTCTCTGAAGAGATACTCAATTATTTGGTTGGAGGAGAAAAATAAAGGAATATTGGAGATCACATTATTGAATATCATACAATTAAATCAACTTTATATTTGAAGGATAAAAGTTCATAAATAAACGCCAATCAGTCTGATTTCCTATAGTTCCGAACTATTAAAATTCCGCTGAATTGAAAAATCGTTACAACTAATGTTTGCTTCACAGACTTTATGATCTCGAATACAAGTTATCACAATACGTTTTATAAAGATTTTGATAACGTGTCTGTGTTAAAACTATTTTTTAGGAACAGAGGTTGAAAATGCCTTCCTCCCTGGTATACGATTTTATTTTTGCATGCACACGATTTCAATATTCTTATTATTGGATTTCTGCCGAGACAGTACCTACTTTCTGTATAAAGTAACACGAGACCTTTGAATTTGCCATTTTCAATGTTTTTCTAATTATAATCCATTTTTTTTGCATCGGTAACTGGGAAAGAATAAGGCTTTTTGAAGCTTTTGGGGCCTAACAGCAGCGTTCCATTGGCCATCAAATTTTTCTCAGACGTAAAGAATGATCCAAAAATAACTAACCGCCACATATCATTCCAACACAGAAAAATAACGACCGTAATATTTTTTTCGTGAATTTGAAAATTTTTATTTCAAACCCAATGTTTACAGGAACAACAATTCCCATTCAGACCTCAAATCTCCGAAAAATTTCACATATAGTCAGTTGTAGCACGCTCAATGTAATATTTGTATGCCCTATCCAGGGTTGTTAAATGTAATGGTAGTTCAAATGTTGATTTTAATGTCCATAAGAAAATCTTATATCAGGCTGAAACTCCAGAATTACGTAAGAGTTATAGGAAGAACAAACCCAAAGAAACATAATACAACAGTAGACAGATAGCCCAAGGAAGTGAAACTAGTAAAGCAGTAAATTCGAGAACAAATAGACCAAGAACAAACATACAGCTTGAAACAGTCAATGGATCTTCATATTCAGGTGTGATAATAAGAAAAAAACGAGCGTGAAGAAAATTGAAAGTTTTTTAATAGCGAATTGGTTCAGAATAAAATAGCAGTAAGTAAATGAGGAAGTAGAAATGGTTCTAAGAGATTTACCAAAATAGCTGTGAAAAGATTTAGGATTAGGCCGTTGAAAAACATATTTCAGGCTTTGCCTCCTGCAAGCTGCAAGTCATTGTAAAAAGAATACATACCTCCCATAAAGGAATCAACATCAAATAAGCAAAAACCCATAATACAGGAAACTAGTATTTTGTTCTAAATGAGAATTTTCATCACGTATCGACCAGTTCAATTCAATAAGATGTTATAATTTTGCTACATGATTGACAAATAAATGTTATTGTTTTAATCGTATTGTTCAATATGAATAAATCCAATTTGAAATTGTAAACAAAGCCCACTACTACTTGAATCAAACAGATTATATATGACATCTACATGTATAGTTTGCTGTAAAGTTTAATTCATTAGGATAACATTAAATTCTTTAACTAAACAGTGGGGATGTGACAACTTACAAATTGAGCAAGAAAATTGACTCATATGTGAAGAGAATGTTTCCTAAGAGTTTGACGTAACTCCTTTTGAGGAAGTTTTGTATTCGTTTTGCATTAACTCAAGAGAAAAAAAAATCACTTTATCAAAAGCTCCTTGAAAATATTCATTTTAAGTATCAGATTATATACCATTCTGTATTGAACCTTGAAGATGGTACTTTTCCCTTCCAGGTCCACTAGGCCTATGGAATTATATAAAAAAGTACAGAGTGCTATTGGAATATCGATAAAAGTGCAGTTATGAAAATATTAGTGAACTTTCCAATGCGGTTATAGAATTGAACACATTTTCTAATGCGATTTACGAGAATTGTGTAATTATACCCGTAGTGTTCTTTATTCATCTCTATTCCCCAACTGCCAATCTGTAATCAACAGCGCAGTTTCCTCTATTAAATTGAAGAAGCTTTGGGAGATAATTGAAGTCAGTGTCGCGCTTAAAAACATCAGAAACCATTTTCAACAATGAGGAATTCAGTTCTTTTGGTACCATAACTACTGTTGAAAATATACTCTGTATTTTGAAATGTTTGCAAAAACTGTATAATTTTGATGGATCGATCTGAAAAATAAAGTCAGAAAAGTTTGTCGCTTCTGTTTCACCCGAGTTGTATATTTTTCCTTTTCATCATATACAATTCAGTGTGTCCAGTGATTGAAAATAAAACCTTCTTCAACAGCTCACTCACTCAAACTAGAAACACTCGAATTTCGCCAATGATGTTGGTATTTTCAGTAGAAAAATCGAAACTTGATTTGAAATATATTTTTTGTGCTCTTCATTACATATCCCTTACAGGTTCTTATGAATTACCACCACCATTGAAAAACACGTTTTCAATGACAATTTAAACCACTGAACTAAAATCATACTAAATACTGCCTGACTGGAATCGGATCTCTGTCACTAATCATGCTACTACTACGAAGACATTATTTGGCTTTGTGGTCACGTTTTCTTCACAGCTAGAAAATGCCACTGCTTTAGTATATGCATTGGATGTTGATCTGAGGGAAAACATGTTGAATAGGTACATCGCGAAATATATAGTATCAATATTGACGAAGTCAGCGACACCCTAGTACCCAGCACCCCTTAGGTACACGCGGCTACTTCCAGATTTGATTGAAGTTCAAAATTTCATTCACTTATCTTGTGATCTTCATCCTGTGTATGTTATTAGATGGCCAAGAAAATGGCTGCGTCTAACTGCTCACAGCGCTTAAAGCCACAAAATTTGACATTTCATCATGTGAAATTGTCAAATTTTGTGCAGCGGCTTTAAGCGCTGTAAGCTGTTAGACGCAGCCAATACAGAACTTGAAGATAGAATAAAAATTTGAATAACTCAAAATGACTATTGAGGCATTGGTACAAAAGAGCTCACAGTATCAAGAAAGTTCAACAGCAGGTGTGGAAGTATAAAATTCACGTTGGTAGAAAAAGAACAACAGTGGCCATTTTGGTCATGAGTAACAAATAGAATGATATAGAATTTTATCTTTGAAGGAAAGAAACGAAAACGTTACAGATACATTCCTTACGATTCAAATCATTGTCCACAACATAAAATGGCAACATAGCAATTTCTCATTTATAGGCTTATAACATTTCAAAGAAAGATAAATACGACACTGAGAAGAGAGAGATTAAGCACGTAGATGAAGCGAACGCAGATTCAGTAGCTGAGATAATTAGAAAACGTAAATATAGGAGAACGCTTTGTAAATATACGACTTTTCGAAAAGATGAGAGTAGTAGAGTTTATAGTAGAGCACAAAATATGTTGAAGGTATGCCGTCCTCCGGAGGGGACGTAAAGACGGCAGTTCCGAGTCCATGGATGTTGGGCTTGATATAAAGAATAAAAAAAAATGCGAAAAAAAAAGGCATCACTCAAACCAAGGCTGAGCTTGTGGCTGTAAAAGCACGGAAGATGCCGAACGTTCTGGACACCCAGTTGTGGTCTCTACATCCGAAATACTTGAAAAAATTCACGATATGGTTTTAGCCGATCGGAGATTGAAAGTGAGAGAGATTGTGGATGCTATTGTCATGTTACATGGCTCAGTGGTTTCAATTTAGAATGATCACTAGTGTATAAGAAAGCTTTTCGCAAGATGGGTGCCGCGTTTGCTCACAATAGACCACAAAAGTGTGACAATTTCGCGGGAATGTTTGGCGTTGTTCAACCGCAATATGGGCGAGTTTTTGCGCCGTTTCGTGACCGTAGACCAAACGTGGATTCACCACATCACACCGGAGGCAAAACATCGGTCAAAACAGAGAGTTTCGGGGTGAATCGGTACCGAAGAAGGCAGAGGTGGGTTTTTCAGCCAATAAAGTCATGACGACCGTTTTTTGGGATGTACGCGATATATTCATTGACAACCTTCATAAGGGAAAAACAATCAATGGCCAATTATACCATATTTTGGGTAGATTCAAATTGGGAAATTGAAATAAAAAAACGACTGCATTTGGTCAAGAAAATGTTCTTTGCCACCAGGACAATGCAACACATGTGCGGTTTCTATGGCAGAAATCCATTAATTGGGCAACAAATTCTTTACATTCTCCAGGTTCAGTCCCGAGTGACTATTTTTTTATTTCCAAACTCGTATAAATGGCTCGGCGGAAAGATGACTCCAGCGACGAAGTCATCTCACAAACAAATGCATATTTTGATGACCTTAACAAATCATATTTTTCTCAAAAGAGACTAAGTATATCTAGAGATAAAATAACTTTTCATATAAAAACCTTTTTTTTCATTCAAACTAAAAAACTCAAACTCGTAACTAAGTAACCCTAGTCTTTAGATTCAGTATAAATTGAACCTGAGTTGATATTATATTCTCTCAGAGGCAGAAATATTTTTTGGAGATTTATTTGGTTGTAATGTAATACTTTTGAAAAAAATTGTTGTATATGTGAATGGTAATGGTTCGGACTTCCATTGTCTATATTATTAACTCTATTGAAATATGTTGTAAAGTATAAAAATACAAATTGAGTGAGAAAATCAAATCAGGATTAAATTTATTTGGTTAATAATGAAATTGAGAATTGACTGATAAAAAATAATATGGTTACAAAAAATCGACAAATCGAATATGAAATATATATATATATATATGATATGACTCAAAATGTTTTATAAAGAAATAAATGAAATAATATTGTGACACGACAATTAAGGTATCTAATGTTAAATACTAGTAAAAAAAAGTGAATAAAGAAATAAGTGAAATATTAGGAAAAAATGTTGAAACCAAGTTTCGGGTTGAGTGTACTCATGACGTTTCGATTGCTGGTATCCGCAATCGTCTTCGGGTGTTTACTGACAATATTTCGAGGTGTGGGAAGGGGCGGTACTAACAAGGGGGCGACCGGGTGCTACTACTAGCTGGAAATGGATGATTTGGCGCGAGATTCTCCCTCATTGAGCCGAAGTCGGTCCATACCTTGGATAAGCGGCCTCCACATTCCGGATCTCCACGCTGAGGTGACTGAATGTGTCGTTTGTTGAGGATGTAGGCGGCTTCCTTGAATTTCCTCTTGAACCAGTGTTCCTCCTTGTGTATGACCTCGGCTTCAGACCATTTAATGCTGAGATGGTTTTTCCAAACATGCTCCGCCATTCATGATTTCGTTGTTTCTTCTCGTTGTGTGTTTTTCTTGTGTTCGCCTATTCTCACTTCCAATGGCCATTTGGTTTATCCGTTGTAAGATTTGCCGCTCTCGCATAGTATCTGGTAAACGCATTTGTTGGTGTCGCTGTTTTTATTCGGTGGTCGACTTTTCGTGAGCTGGCTGCATATTGTGTTCCTTGATCGAAAACAGACTCTGACGTTGTATTTCCCTCCTATCCCCTTGATCCTCTCTGAAAGTCCTCTCACGTAGGGGATGGTAAGAATTTGCTGTTCCAGTATCTCCTTAGTGTTCCTTTGATTCGTCCGGGCCAATGTTTAATCCACCAGCTTCTTCGAGTAACCATTCTTTTAAAGATCCTCCCTTTTGTTGTTCAGCTCCTTGTCTAGACTTCCGTTGGTGTTGCAGAGATTGATTGCCCGATCAATCAGAGACTTGACGATTTCCCGCTTCGTAGATGATACCAGCACTCCAAACGTCGTGAGTACACTCAAATTGAAATTTGGTTTCAACATTTTTCCATAATATTTCATTCATTTCTTTATTCACTTTTTCACCATTAGTATTTCACATTCGAAACCTCAATTTTCGAGTCGCAATATTATTTCATTTATTTCATTATATAATTTTTTTTTGACTTATATTCCATACCCGATATCTCTATTTTTTGCAACAATATTATTTTCTATCAATCGTTCCTCAATTCCAATATTGACCAAACAAATTTGATATTGATTTGATTTTCCCAACCACATTCAAGCAAAAGTTGTATGTGTATTACCATCATCAGACCAACGTCTTCTGCTCGTGTAACAGTGGTCCTTTCAGCTACTCATCAAGGTTTCTCCTTCGATCTTTCTCGTCATTTTCTTGCAAGAAGGCATTTCTAAACGCGACCCACTTCTCTGATTCCCGTAGAACTTGCTCGCTTCAGATGCGGTCGGATGCACAATTGTAACGGCTAATCACTCCTGACAGTTTCTCATCGAAATAACTCTCTTGTTCGTCGTAAATAGCTCGTTTCGTCGATGTGAATGTGCGTCTTTGTTTTCCGTACAGCCGTGCATTAATTATATAAATAGCTGCTCTCCGGCTGATTGTGCATTTCTGTAATTTGTCTCGCTTAAAGAGATTGTGTGTGTGCGGAGAAGTTATGCGATTATGGGTAATTGACGAAGAATGAGACACCACTGGAATTTGCGTTGTAGTATTTGAAAACTGGTTTCCTTGAGATAGTTTCTAGGGATATGATTCATATCGTGAATCAATGCATAATACTGAGCATGAAAATAAATACCTTGGACGAATTCCGGACGTTCGTCTATCAACATGGCCTATACCAAATATTGTTACATTCTAGAATTATTATATCCAGCGTGAAACATAATGGAATTTCTAATGAAATGAATCATATTTCGTTTTCGATCCTGGGATAATAATTATAGGAGGGGGCTTGAAATAATCCACCAGAAAAGAAAAGAATCAAACGGAGATCAAAAAAAATCTCTCGTGCTAGAGCTGCGCTTTCAAGTCAGTACCAAATAATGCTAAAAATGGAAAACCCCCAATAAAATTCAGATTATGGTGTGATGAACAAAAACTTATTCTTTTACGACACTTATACTTGTTGCATAGAAGTACGTATACGAATACATCCTTGCAAAACTTCAACATTTGTTGGTACGATAACAGATGAAGGCGGATCGACAACCACAAATAACGCTTGAGAGCTGTTTATATTGTTACGATATTTCCTCAGGTTCGTTTATTAAAACTCCAAACAACACTTCACTTCTTTCATTGCAACTCTTTATCACAATACAATACAATCCCTTACATTTCTCAGCTAAACTACCCAACGCTCTGTACCAAAACTCACTCTAAGAAACTCTGAAGAACTCTGACTCTCCACTAAGTGAAAACTCTGATAAACTCTCCTTACACTTTCACTTCTGCACTCAGCAATACCAAAGTTATCTCCACTAGAAACTCTGAAGAACTATCTCTGTAGCGATGAATAGCTTCCGTATAATTACTTGCTTACGCCTATGGAGAATCTTACAGTGAAATCTCCATAATCGAATACAATACATCACTCAAATTGCTCCGTTAACTGTCCAGCGCTCTGTTCCTAAAATCTCAGTAATAGAAATTCTCTACTTCGACTTTTGCACTTAGCAATACCATAGCTCTCTCCACTAAGCTAGAAATTCTGATAACTATCTCCGAATGAACTCTGCTAAACCCTCTCTGAGAATAAAACTCTCCCTCTGAATAAATTCTGCTTAACTCTCTCTCCCTCTCTGAATAACCACCTCCACTTACCTCTGTAAAACTCTCCGCCTCTCCACTGAGCTAGAAACTCTGATAACTATCTCCCGTAGCGATGAATCGCTTTATATATATACTTGCTCACACCTATGGAGTCGAATCTCGCTGATCGAATTTTCTACGCTAATCAACAATTCCTGGAAAAATGACGTTCTCTCTTCGACCCCTCATATTATTTTGCGTTCACGAGCCACAGGGCTGGCGTTAGGAGATTTCGTAACAATATTGAGATCTCATTGGCTCAGATTCATTTCGTTTACTTCCCAACGAACAAATAATTGTTATGGACATGCTTTTTTATATTCGATTGCAAAAACGGCTCAACTGAATATATCAACGACAGTTATCAATGCTGATAACTGCTTCGAATCAAATCTAGCTGTTTTCTGGAGCCTTCGGTATTGCAGATATTGAAAAAATGAAAGGTTTCCTAAAGCTTCATCATATTCACACAAGTGATCATTTTTCTGATATTATCTTATTATTTGATCTCCTTTTTGCAAATAATTGCATTTCTAAGATTCATATTCATGCAATTTTGATAGTGTTACGATATTTCCTCGGGTTCGTTCATTAAAACTCCAAACAACACTAAACTACTTTTATTACAACTCTTTACCACAATACATCACAATCATTTAAATTGTCCAGCTAAATTATCCAACGCTCTGTACTAAAATTCTCTCTACTAGAAAATCTGAAGAACTATCTCTGTAGCGATGAATCGCTTCGATATATACAGTGGCTTACGCCTATGGAGAATCTTCTAGTCAAATCTTGATGATCGAATTTTCTAGGCGAACCGAGATCTCGCAGGTAAACAATCGGCCCGTGGAGATTTCGTAACAATAGGAAAACATTTTTTTTCATTAACCAATTGTAGTTCCTTTACAAACGACAACCTCAAACTTGTATGAGCCTGGGATTGACGATATTTCTTTGAGGGTGTTCAATTCACTAATCGAGGTTGACGAATATTAACTGTCCAGCGCTCTGTTCCTAAAATCTCAGTAATAGAAATTCTCTACTTCGACTTTTGCACTTAGCAATACCATAGCTCTCTCCACTAAGCTAGAAATTCTGATAACTATCTCCGAATGAACTCTGCTAAACCCTCTCTGAGAATAAAACTCTCCCTCTGAATAAATTCTGCTTAACTCTCTCTCCCTCTCTGAATAACCACCTCCACTTACCTCTGTAAAACTCTCCGCCTCTCCACTGAGCTAGAAACTCTGATAACTATCTCCCGTAGCGATGAATCGCTTTATATATATACTTGCTCACACCTATGGAGTCGAATCTCGCTGATCGAATTTTCTACGCTAATCAACAATTCCTGGAAAAATGACGTTCTCTCTTCGACCCCTCATATTATTTTGCGTTCACGAGCCACAGGGCTGGCGTTAGGAGATTTCGTAACAATATTGAGATCTCATTGGCTCAGATTCATTTCGTTTACTTCCCAACGAACAAATAATTGTTATGGACATGCTTTTTTATATTCGATTGCAAAAACGGCTCAACTGAATATATCAACGACAGTTATCAATGCTGATAACTGCTTCGAATCAAATCTAGCTGTTTTCTGGAGCCTTCGGTATTGCAGATATTGAAAAAATGAAAGGTTTCCTAAAGCTTCATCATATTCACACAAGTGATCATTTTTCTGATATTATCTTATTATTTGATCTCCTTTTTGCAAATAATTGCATTTCTAAGATTCATATTCATGCAATTTTGATAGTGTTACGATATTTCCTCGGGTTCGTTCATTAAAACTCCAAACAACACTAAACTACTTTTATTACAACTCTTTACCACAATACATCACAATCATTTAAATTGTCCAGCTAAATTATCCAACGCTCTGTACTAAAATTCTCTCTACTAGAAAATCTGAAGAACTATCTCTGTAGCGATGAATCGCTTCGATATATACAGTGGCTTACGCCTATGGAGAATCTTCTAGTCAAATCTTGATGATCGAATTTTCTAGGCGAACCGAGATCTCGCAGGTAAACAATCGGCCCGTGGAGATTTCGTAACAATAGGAAAACATTTTTTTTCATTAACCAATTGTAGTTCCTTTACAAACGACAACCTCAAACTTGTATGAGCCTGGGATTGACGATATTTCTTTGAGGGTGTTCAATTCACTAATCGAGGTTGACGAATATTTGAATCATCGTTACTGCTGGCAGAAGCTATAATCGCGCTATTGATGAATTGAAATGAATTGAAAGGGCGATATAATGAAAAACCCATCTTCATTACGAATTCAAAAGATACCTGCTTGCGGAGTAATCACTCAGGAAAGTATATCTCGATTGTAGGTACTGAAAGAAGACCTATACACAAACGCATTCATTTCGCTCAGAAATCCAGTTGAGTTATTGAACTGTATCTTATAATAAAAGTCTTAGGGTACGTCACATATTCCGTATAAAATTGCTTTTCTCATAGATGTGTTGTGAAATTGGTGACGAGATAGATTTTTTTTGATTGATTGATATTTAACAATCGATCCAAGTATGAGAGACCTACCGCCAACTCGACGATACTACAGAATTGGGCATTTTTATTATTGTAACAAAGTCCTACAAAGTCACGAACAGGAATGTCAAATGTCAAAATTTTAGCAATTTGCGGAAAAGGACATGTTTTGTTTTGAAATTCATTGCTTAACGGGGTTGAAAAGTGTAGACATTTATTTTGGGGGCGAATCAATGCACAGTATCTGAAACTTGGACGTTTGTTCTTTGTATAAGTCAGGCATCTGATAGGATTTTTTTTTACAAATTCCACCCCTAAGAGGGTGAAGCTCTGGGGCAGAAGTTTGTATGGGACACAGTGATGCCCTGGTCCAACCTACTACAAGGCTTAGATACGACCTGTCATGGAATACAGTTCTCATGTGTGGAGTTCGGCACCAAAACATTCATTGAGGCTTCTCGATTCTATTCAGAGAAAGGCAATTCGTTTTGCTGGTGATTCTTCGCTCACAGACTCGCTCACTTCATTGGAACATCGTAGAAGGGTCGGAGACTTGTCTCTCTTCCATAGATACTTTCACGGTCGATGCTCTTCCGAATTGTTAACAATCGTTTCACCCTTGGCAATATCTACACGGATGACTCGACGAGTACAGAATTCCCACCCCTTTGTTGTGAATTTGGAAACCTATCGAACCTCTCATGCTCAGGGATCTTTTTTCAATAGAACAGCTGAGGTTTGGAACTTGCCAAGAGAGATTTTTCCTGAGGCTTACAAACTTCAGAACTTCTAAGTAAATGTTAATTCGTATCTCCTGTCCCTTGATTCACACGGTGTTCTTTGAACATCACAGGGCTTCCCTTTCGTGTGGATCTGCATATAAAAAAAATCATCAAAATTCTTTAACATAATGGATGGAAGAAGTGCTTCGTATTTTATTCATCGCCTAACGGGCTTATAACATTTTTCACTTCTATCATTCATTCTTTCGAGTTCACCCAGAAGGCAAAGCCTTGTGACGAACCTGATAAAACTTGGTACTGTTACGATATTTCCTTGGGAGTACATAAAAATTACCGATAATTTTGCAGGGAAGCGTGGTATCTAAAAATTGCAAGAGTTTATTTTCATATTTTGGCGAAAGTGCCCGAGTCCGAAGGACGAGGGCTCTTTTACAAAATATGATAATAACCGAATGCAATTTGTATAAGATATCACGCTTGAATGCAAAATTATCTGGTCATTTTTATGCACGAAGGTAATTCATTGGAATATTTCACGAATGAAGAAATTCTCAAGGAAATATTATTTTTTGTTCATTTATACTTTCCTCTATAGATTGTATGGTGCACTCACCAAAACGCGAAATGTTTTTCTATTTTTGAAGTCTATCTGACATTAATTTGTGTTGTGTACTGACGTCTAGCGATACGGTCTCAAATGTGTTGTTATGCTGACTTGATACAATGCAATCACCGCTGTAAGTTTTCGATACAATGCAATTACCGCTGTAAGTTTTCGATAATTGCATTGCTCTTATGGGGCATTTTATATATGAGGGAAATATTCAGCTAAATTTTACATCCTCAGCATAAGTTTGGCAACATTTCAACACCCGTTTAACAGTTTTATGTTAGTCACGTTGGCAACATTGTTGGATAACCCTCGTATTTTTTTCTTTCAGAACGTCGACCACAAAATGAAGTACCGCTCGAAGAAGGGCCAGCTGCCGTTCGTCGAACTCAACGGCGAAGAGATCGCCGACAGCGCCATCATCATCAAGGAGCTGTCGTCGCGGTTCGGCCACGACCTCGACGCCTGCCTGACGCCGGAGCAGCGCAACGTCGCGCACGCCGCCACCCTCATGATCGAGAACCACCTCGCGTGGGTGGTGATGTGGTGGCGCACCAAGTACCCCGACCAGGTGCTCAAGGGGTACAAGGTGAACCTGCAGCACGCGCTCGGCACCAGGATACCCAACGGCATACTCAATTTCTTCTTCAAGTTCGCGTTCGGCAGGAAGGTAACTAGCGACTGTTCGAACGTTATTGTTTTGTGGTGGATTGATATTTTCGCCGTAGTTTTCTGAGTTTCTAACCTACCACAATCTGTGAAAGTGAGAACTGTTACGTTATTTCTTTGGGTTCATTCATTAAAACTGCAAACAACACTAAACTACTTTTATTACAACTCTCTATCACAATACAATACAATCACTTAAATTGCTCCGATAACTTTCCAACGCTCGGTACTAAACTCTCTGTAATAAAAATTCTCTCTTCGACTTCTGCACTTAGCAATAACAGAGCTCTTTCCACTAAGCTAGAAACTCTGATATACTATCTGATAAACTCTTTCCATTTAGCTCTGAATAACTGTCTCCTCCGCGATGAAGGGTCTCCTTATCAAATTCTCCACGCGAATCAAGGGTTTCTGAAAAAATGACGTTCGCTCGACCCCCCATATTCTGCGTTAATAAGCGACAGAGCCGGCCCTAGGACATTTCGTAACAGAACTAATATTGGAATCTATACAAGTGTAGAAGGGTAGATCTACAACTTTTTGGGGTTGATTAAAAATCTGCCCTTCTACACTTGTATAGATTTCAAAATTAATTCAAATTTTTTCAGATTGTGGTAGGTTAGAAACTCAAAAAAATGTGGAAAAAGTAACTAGCGACCTTTTTCTGATACGAGGTTGTTCGTTATTGCGTAAGACGATTTTAAGGTGGGGACAGGGGACCGAACGAGACTCGGCTGAGGAATAATTTTTTGACTTTTTCTCTGAATGAATTCAAGAATAATGCAAAACGGAAAAAACAATCTACGCTGTTGGAGGTTTCCCCTATTTTTTCGGTAGGGGGCGTTATATTCCCATTTATCAAAAGTCATTTCGACATTTTATCTTTGTAACGATATTTTTATCGTATTCATTTATTGATTTCGTTGCTTCTAAACATTGAAACGTGTTTACTCGTTTTTCTTATGGTATTTTATTGGCCACCCATTATCCTTTGTTTTGCGATCTCTTCTCACTATTCAATAAAAGAAAAATAGAAAACCCGGCTGTACATTTTCACAAATTTAGCTTCAGACAAGACAACGTGTGGGCGACATCTGTACGGAATCCTCCAAAAGCTCAATTATCCACCAAAAATCAAGCAACTTATATTTCGCCACTTTTATCCCAAACTTTCACAGGTGTAAGTAAACACCCTAGGCATCTTGATAAAGATTCATTTAGTTAATGTCTGTGTAAAAAAAGATTCAAGGCGTTTTTGTTACGCCTTCAACAGTATTATGTCGATATTTCCGTTTACTTGTCAATGCACGACAAAGTTTCCTACTCTGAACGGAAAAATAAATGCAGAGTTCTGTCTGTCAGTCCGACTGAAATGGTAAAAAAAGATAATGAAAGAGTTGACGAAAGAAGTTTATGAAGGAAATGAAAGTTGGCATTGAAATCATCTTCAAAACGTGGATGATCAACGACATTGACAAAAAAGTCCATTTGTGTTTGTGAATCGACTGCCATCTTATGGCATGTTGTATAAGTTTTCGAGAAAATGTTGAATTCAAGCTACGATGTCTGTGAGAAAAATGAAAGAAAGACTTGGATACGAAATCACTAGTGCCATCTACCTGTAGTATCTACCCCTTCAAATGATATTTCCATAAAGTTGGCTAAATATATCCCAAAAAAAAAATGCTAAAATGTTGGAAGAAAGATAATGAAGTTCCAAAATAGAGTTGACGATAGAAGTTTAGGAAGGAACTGAAAGTTTAGGCATTTAAATCAGATATCGTAAAGAATGTGTTGTCAGATTTAAGCTGGCTCTTAGAGTACATCCCATCAATGATATTTCCATATGATTGACTAACTATACCTCTATGAACAATGGTTTCACTGAAATATTGAAAGAAAGTTAATGTTGACAACAAAATTTCATATCGGAAATAAAAGTTGAAGTATGAAATAATAATAAAAATATGACTGATCTCTGACACTAATAAAAAAATTATTGGATTTATTTTCCTTTTGTTATATATGAGTGATCAGCTATGACTTCCATAACAACAATTTAAGAGAAGACAACTCGGAGGGGAAATCACTAATATAATATCCGTAGCATTCCTCAACTATCCTATATCTCTATTAACGATAAATTGGCAAACACTCTATTGGTGTGTATGTAACTGATAGCTGATAGTATTGTTCATAGAGATATAGTTAGTCAACCATATGGAAATATCATTTGAACGGATAGATGCTACGAGTAGGTGGCATTAGTGATTTCGTTTCCAAGTCATGTTTTTTCTTTAGTTTTTCTTACAGACGTCTTAGCCTGAATCACACTCTCTTGATTACTTATACATAATACCAAAAGATGGTATTCAATTCAGAAACAGGGGTGGAATTTTTTGTCAATGTTGTAGATCAATCATGTTTTGAGAATTATTTTAATGCCTAAACTTTCATTTCCTCCACTAACTTCTATCGTCAACGCTATTTTGAAGCTTTATTATATTTTTTCAACATTTCAGTCGAAGTGACAGACAGAACTCTGCACCTATTTTCCCTTCAGAGTAGGAAACTTTGTCATGCATTGTCAAGTAAACGATAATATCGACTTCATACAGTAGATGGCGTAACAAAAACGCTTCAAATCCCTTTCACACAGGCATTGACTAACTAATATCTCTATAAACAATGGTCAAATTGAGCTCATGTTCCCACTATTGTCTATGGAGGTATATAGTTAGCCAACCATATGGAAATATCATTTGAAGAGATGGATAGATACTGCGGATAGATGGCACTAGCGATTTCGTTTCCAAGTGAAGTCTTATATTTTTCTTCAGACGTTGTAGCTTGAATCGAATACTTTCTTGAAAACTTATACAAAAAGCCATAAGATTCTAATCAAATGAGAAACAAAAGTGGAATTTTTCTTCAATGACGTGTTACATTCATATTTTGAAGATTATTTCAATGCCTAAACTTTTTTCCTGTACAAACTTTTATCGTCAACTCTATTGTGATGCATCAGCTTTGTTTCGAAATGACGAGCAGAAATCTGCACATGTTTTTCTTTTCAGAGAAGAAAACGTTACTGGCTGACTAATCCGTTTCTCTATAAACAATGATGTTATTTCAGAAGTTTTGCATTTTCTCACTTTGATAAAAACAAAAAACACATGAAAATATTTTTTTTTCAATCAGGCCATGTTCTTAGAAAACGTACATTCACTGTTATGAATAATAATTCATGCATGTCCTGATAGGGAATGGAGGATTCAGAGTTGATTATTCGAGAATATCACAATCACTTTTACCACATTTTCCTGAAAATATTTCAAAAATACTCATTTTGCCGTAGATGAGGTGGGATGGGATTAAGACAGATCTTACATAAGATCAAAAATGTATGTTAGCATGTCAATTTTGAACGTACGTATCCTGTTCCATGGAAGAATGCTGTGCAAATACAGGGAAAGTATAATAATATTATAGCATAATTTTGTATGTCTTCATCACTTTAGTTGATACGATCTTACGTACGATTGAAGGGGTGGGGAGGTGGCTCAAGCAAGTCTTATTTTTATTCACATAGAGAGGGAGAGGGTCAAAAAGTGATTGAAATTGTTTCACGTAATTATGAACAGCCCGTATGCAGGCGGTAAAGTGTTTTAGGGAACAGAGAGTCGAGGCACCAGAGAGTCGATTACATAAAAGATGACTATCAGGGGCCTGTTTCATGAAATTACAAGTCTTGTAGCTACTAGAGAAATACAATGCTGGTACAGGTAAAAAACGAGTAAAAAACAATTATTCATCATCGTCTTTCTTTGTGTTTCTCTTGTAGCTACAAGACTTGTACCTTCTTGAAATAGGCCCCAGATGGAATGACGATATCATGTTTGCTGGTAATTTTGATACTGCCCGGCTGAACCATTTTTTTTGTTATATAGTATCGTTGTTTCATGAGATAGCCTCCTTTTTACCTCCATTTATGGCGCAAATTTGTGTTGCCAACAATTTCATTTCGAGGGACAAATAGAAATCTGCGCGCATTTTGCCCATCATAGAAAATTTATCCTGATTTTCAAGTACACGAAAATACCGATATCATTCATGATGCCACAAAAAACATTTCGATTTCTTTTTACATGGGCTTTGGTGACAATCTTATATTTATATAAACAATGAAGATGAGAAAAAATCAATTTGTCTTTTTTGTGCAACATGCTGAAAAGATTGTTGAACCCAACGATCTCTAAAAAACATAATTTTTCCAAGTTGTCAAAAAAAATTTTTAAGCCTGTATCACTTGTGTAAACGACTCTCTCCTTTGTTATAGTTCAACCGAAATGACATTTTTATGAATGCATTTGTAGTAGATTTTTTCGTAAGGAATAATTTCAAAGTTTTTGTTTTGAGAATGTATCGTAGATTCTCTTTAGAAGTTTATTTTAATATGTCCTACACTGAGCATTTTGTTATTTTCGGATGATGGTACAATTTGCTAAAGTATAACTAGAAACATTCAGCAGTATTTTTCATTATCTTCATCGTTATTGAGAATATGCAGACTAATACAAAAAAAACAGCATCATCGAATTTTTCAATATCAATGAATCATCATCAAGTACCCTGGATACTACAAATTTTATTGACGAATTTTCCATGTTGAGTAGTTATGGTTGAAATTGTTTTGTTCATCTATTGAAGCTCGGAAAATTCAAATTGATAATTACTAATCAATCCACTGATTTACACAATTTCATGAGGTAAAATATAATATGGGGATGATTTAGTCATAATAATTAAATCGGGGGTGGAAAATTATAGAAAAAGAAGAATAAATGAAATAAATAATAAAAACAGACAAAAAATTTCTATTATGCACCGTGATGTTCAGTTTACGAATGGTTAGTCACCCACTATTTTCTGTAATCAATTTACGTCTAAAGGTTCACTAGATGCGCTTCAGTACCTCAGCATATAGTATATTATACATTTTATGCATTCTGCGTTATTATTTTTACATACCTAGCATGTGGGCATGTCTCTTCCAGTGTTGTGTTGTTAGAGTTATTTTAATGTAGTTTTATTGACAACTAGTGGTTCCAGGGAACGAAAAAAGTCAAGGCCCAGGGAATGGGAGTACACTCGGCCGAAGAGATCAACGAATTCGGACAGGAAGATCTTAAAGTGCTATCCGAAATGCTGGCCGACAAACCATTCTTTTTCGGAGATGAACCCACCAATGTGAGTATAATTTAAGCTAAATTTGGCGGTAAAGTGCTGATCAAGACTCCCAGTTTGGAGGGCATGAAGTACTAGTTTACGGCCCTCTAAATCGGGAGATCCCGCACTAAAGCAAGATTATTCGTGTGGATTTTTTTATCAATTATTTCCTTCGATACAAAAAACGCAACTTCAAGATGAAAAAGTTGAAAACTAGACGCCTCTACTTCGTATTACATCGACAAAAGTATTGTATGCATAAGCGTTAGTGTTGAATTTGTAGATTTTATTTTATTGACATTACCGTTTTCTCTCAGTTGAAATTCATTATCGAGAGTGTTTGAGAATATAATCATACATAAAAAAAGGCACGACACAATCTGTCATATGAAATGAAAGTGTTGTGGTCAAAAATTGAATTACTTTCAAAATTGGTGCCAACAAAAATGGAAAACGTGTTTTATGTAGTCTTGTGAGGAATCAATCCACGTTCTGTCCAATAGACATCAACAAAATTAAATTGATGGCGATAAAACTCATCGAATATTTTCTTTAAGTCTTAAGAGGAGCGAATCAATCTTAATAATCAATCAAACTTGTGAAATTCATTCTGAGCAATATTTTTGGTGAATCATACAGCCAATATCTCTATAATAATTGAAGTTGTGTTGTTAGATGGGTTAAGAAAATGATCAAACTAGCATTCTTTATTGGCGTTTATATAAATCGCACAACTGACATAACTAAAAACTGCTTAAATCATTAAACGACTGTTGAACTAGCTGCTACTATAATAAACGTCCGTCAGAAGTTTTTTCGATGCTTAAACAATGCATCAAAACTTTAATGTCTCGATTCTTACTTGCGCATTTGCCATTCTATAGAAATATCTACAATATTGATATCGTCCCAGAGGTCTCGTGTACAGTAGGTGCTGCTCATTTTGCGCGTTGATGAGAATGTATTATTAGTTTTAAAATGCAGAGGTGTATGACATTAGAGCGCAGTGAGGGTACTAATTTCATGAATGCTTTAAACTCACTATAAACGAGAGTCATGCGATATTTCATCGCCGGCTAGATAGTGCAACGCGTTCTTATTATTTTTCTCGATAACATTTTTGTTTTGTGCTGCTACAAACAGGTGAAAGGAATGATTTTGAAAGGATCAAACGGCTTCTGAAGTTCACGCACTGTTTCATTGGGGATTTAAATAAGACTAATTCCGATACGGTGATGAAAAATGATCTTAATAGCGTTTCTGGAAATAACAATAATTAAGTGAAAACTCTTACAGACATCAATTACGTATATTAAAGCTGCTTTTCGCTTCCATACTAGAAGTTTCAATATTGGAAAAGAGAGATTTATAGCGATTGTGGGATAATTTGTTACTGGTTAAGGACCGTAATAATAATACTTCCAAATATTTAAAAAAGCAGAAATGAAATCACAATCATTTTCCCTTTTCATCAGTACAGTAACATAACTGGCTTGTATTGCTATTTCGAAGATAATTGTAGGTGAACTAGTGTACTGAATATCAAATTAATGTTATCAGAATGATTTCGCCAATAGTTGGAATGCAAACAAAATCGAAAAGTAAACAACGTGTACGTAAAATTGCGCCATCATTTATTATTGACACTTGTGATACTGGTCTATTTTGAGGTACTCTTGTTTTATCAAGACCAGGCAAACATTGCAAGTATAAATATTATTCTCGATATTATTTTCAGATAACGCATATTTTGGTATAAATTGCTGTGTTTATCAGCGCTATGCAGTTTTCGTCTAATGGATATGAATGTTTTGTTCACGAGATATTGTGAGAAGATATAGTTCGAACTGAACACTGAAGAAATACTTATTTGTTCAACTGGCATAAACAATATTCCCTTTCTATTTGCTGATAGTCCATGTTAGAAAAACTTCAGAAGGAAAGACTCCACTTAAACGAGTTCAAATCGAAGAATAGTATTTATGTTTTTTGGCACGGCAGGAAAAACTTTCTCCATTTTCTCTCTCCGTCGTGTTTCTCACGATGTGTCCTGAATATTACATTGATTTACTTTTCATTTAAACTAATGACTTCCTGAATTCCGTAAGCGAAATATACTGTTTCATTTTTAGGGTCTAATTCCCATATATTCGGCAATAATCCAGAAACGAGGCTTTTCCTACAAGGAAAACATACTATTTTTCCGCAAATCGTTTAAAATGCGACATGCATTAACTAATTTTGAAAAAATCGCGAATAAATTCATTCACAAATGAAAAGTGCTTTACAATTCATAATTGAATTACTAGGGGGCTTCTGTGGAACCGTATTAAGGTTGAATTGTCACAAACTTGACTTTCATAATTTCATTTGCTAGTGATCTCGAAAGTAAAATGATAAGTTGTGATGAAATTTCTATTCCTGGGACTCCTCCAGAGCTGGTTGAGGCAGAGAATACTGCTTCATCAGAAAAATTACCAAAGAAATCAAGAGAAGGGCATGGCCCAGCTCTTCAGGTTGACTGGCAGTCATTCGATATAAGATTTACTACTCACTTCCTTACTGTAAGGAAAGTTATATCTCATTATCGTTGTTAGTGTTGCGATAGTCCATAAATAGTATATTATGCAACGATCGTGTAATGATGGTTATTAATACATGAGCATAAACCGGGATATGAAACGAGCCGAAGGTGAGTTTATGGTTTATGCGAGTGTATTAATAACCATTACATGAGAGTTGCATACGCTATTTTATCTACACCCAATAAATAATGAAGAACTATAAATATTATATTATTAGGTATTTATATTGAACACAATAATAGTGGGTAATCAATCGTATTTCTTTGAAAAATTCTTCAAAATCATAATTTATGGTATAACCACGGAAAATTGTCAAATGAAAAATATAATCCCTCCGATTGTCGCTTGGAATAACCTCTATAAAAGAGTACCCTTTTGACTTGCTGCCATCCCCAATAATAACTGGTTTTATCCTAACTAGTCAGCAACGACTATCCGTTCTTTATATATATATATATATATATATATGATGCGTTGTTTTTTCGGGTTTCATTCCGTGTTCTGTGAAACCCGAAAAAACAACGCATCATACTTCGTCCGTGAGAATCTTCATGCTAACATATATATATATATATATATATATATATATATATATATATATATATATATATATATATATATATATATATATATATATATATATATATATATATATATATATATATATATATATATATATATATATATATATATATATATATATATAAATATATAATGAAGTATAATTTTTTGTAAAAAAAATTATTGTGGGTCTTTGTCCCCTTTTTTTTTTCATGATTGTCAAGTACAATAACTGAATGTATTAGTTATAAAGCAATTTAGCAATGAATAAATGATCAGTATAATTACTATATTTTCATCTCACGCCGTTCCCTTCCAGCTCGACGTCGTCGTGTTCGCCCACCTGGCTCAGATCTACTTCATCGACAAGGAGGTGAGCTACCCTCTGCGCGACTTCATGACGGAGTCGTGCGCGAACCTCGTCGGCCTCGTCAACCGCATGAAGGAGCGGTGCTTCCCCGACTGGGACGACATCTGCACGACGCTCGACCTCAACTCGCACCTGCCCAAACCCGCCGCCGAAGAGTCCAAGGACAACAAGGAGGAAGGCAAGGACGAGAAGGAGGGCGAGGAGAGGGAGAAGGAGCCCGAAGAGAAGGACATCGAAAAGGAAAAGGTGAGGCTTGGGCAAAATAAATGGCAGATTTTCGAAAATATAAGACGGGTTGATTCTTTAAGTAATTCTAAGACAAAAAGTTTTTATTAAATTAGGTCCGGTGATGCTTCGTTTTAAAGATACAGGGTAACAAAATTAAAAAAAACCTTTTTCCTTGAATATTTCAATAATCTTTCAGTCGTTTTTTTTAAATTTGGCAGTGCTATTTAGGGTTTTGGGGGGCTGATTTGGCCATAACTAGATTGAAATCAATATGTCCCAGAATGTAACTTTACCTAAATTTTTTACCAAAAAAAATTACCGCCGCTGATTTTTTGCAATATTTGTATTTTTTTTTTCATTTTGATACTGAAATTAGGAATTTTTTCTCCATCTTTTTTCTTGTATCTTGCTGTTTTCGAGAAAAAAATAAAAATAACCTGATTGCATGTCCTTGGAACAACAAAATAAAACTAGCAAACCATCAACAACCGGGGTGTTCTGCACTAGCATGCAATAACGAACTTTTCATTTATGATTAAACAAATAACATAACAAGAAAGTCTTTTTTTGGATTTCTAGATTAACCTGTTCTTGAAGAAACACAAAATTATTTATTGCAGTGTTTTGAAATAAGGGTACCATGAAAGCAAAACCAATTGTTCTAACAATCATTCGATTTAATCCATTTTGTTTTCTCAGGATATTTTATATCAATATTCTGTGAAAAACAATTTTAAATTTGTTGATCCAATGACATGCAATAAAATGTTTTTTTTCTAAAATAGAGCAGGGCTCAAGAGAAAAGATAGAGAGGTTTAGTAGCTCAAGGCGAAAAAAAATTAAAAAATTGCAAAAATTCTGTGGCGCACATTTTCTTGGTGAAAAATATGGGTTGCCACTAGACATAATGATTTCAATAAAAGTATGGCAAATCACTCCCAATTCCCGTAATACAACCACCAAACTTTCAGAAAATCGACTGAAGGATTATCGAAATATTCTGGAAAAATTTAATTTTTAATTTTGACACCTTGTACCCTGAAAACATTACCGGACCTATGTTTATATGAACTTTTTGTCTTAAAATTACTCAAAAAATCACCCCTTTGAGTTTGACCACGTACTCAAAATAACACCCTGTATTGGTAGGTTGTCCTAGATTCTCATTTTTTCAAATTCACTACTTATAAGAGAGGTCTGCAGCACAACAAATTATCAGGTGATATAGAGGAGGATTTATGTAATATAAAACAATTTATGCACCAACATTGATATTTTAATATCCACTATGTAAATCTGTATGAAATTGAGCGTCGCTGGCTTCATTTCAAAGTCAAAGTGAATAGTTATTGTTGCATAAATCCATTTCAGCCAGGTAATTTTGATCAAAATGTCAGTCTCTAAATAAAAAGTCAGAAATATGAATGTGACGCTCTTTTTCATTGCATGCTAGTAATCCTCAGGTACATACAAATGTCAAAAAAATTTCTGATCATATCATCTTTACACCTCTTTTCACATTCTTTGCTATATTTTTCTGTAATTGTAATTACTTTCCATTTTAAAACCTGCGTTCTGAGTGTCGTTATTTCATGCTTGACATTTTGAAGTTAGATTCGACGTTCTTGATCCAACAAATCCACAGCAACGTGGCCATTCACTCGTCCATCGAACCATATCAACTTGTTAGTCGTTCGTCCGATGTAACGACATATTTCGCACCACAGAAGTTTTTTTGGACGTATTCCCAAAATCAAAACCGTTATACCTCTGAAGACAGCCAACCATAAGTTTGCCATTTTGAGAAAAATAAAAAAGTCTTTAGTATCAAAGAAATACTGAATGAGCCACTAGATTCTTTCTACCTTAACGGCCGACCTGACGGCTAGCTTTACTTCTACTTTTGGACGCTGACTGATCAACAACCTATATTATTCGTTTAGAATACTGGCCAAATTCCCTATAATTGTGTTCCTTTCATTCCATTTTGTTTTTTATGAGAATGACATTAGATTTTGCTCATTTTGTTGACTGCTCGTATCAAAGAATATAGTTTGTCGATCGATCGGTTGACTATGCACTTCCAATTAGCGTCAACACACCACGATACGTAAAAATGACACTAAGGTGTCGCCATAAAATTCTAAACAATATCGCATCGGTCCCAGCACCATCCTTCTTGACATCTTAAATATATCTCTATAAAGAATGCTACAGGTATAAGTCCCAACACCAGGGTTTTAAGGTATCTTAGGGTCATCGATGCAGGGAGAAAATTAAGTTGATTTAAGTGGCAGTTCTATTCTTGTCACTGCCAAAAAATAGTCAATCGCATCATTTCACTCTCCGTCTCAGATTACTCATTTATCCTGGCATTGATAAACTGGCCTTTAGTATACAGGAAATATTCAGGTATGTCATTACAGACATTTGGAATGAAATAATGAACGGAAAAACCTTTAAAAAGGTATTCACAGTTGGATTATTGTTTTTTAATCTTGAGAGAAATTTGTCGAACATATTGATGAAATGATGTATTACAAAAGCGGTTCCTGAAAGCTCATTGAAACATTAGATATCCTTCTCAAGAAATTATTTTTAGACGGTGAATTTTTTGTTTCAGTTAACTTACCTTAACTTAAATAACTGCTGAAAATTGAATTTGTTATCACAACACAAAAAATTCCCATATTCATCATCAGTTATTTATGAAAAATTTCCAAATTGAATATAAACAAACATAATATTGTTATGATGCACACACAGGTGTTAACTCACCTAGGGATGCTTGTGAAAATACTTGTAAAAATGAATCTACATTTTAATGCTTTGTATATATTCATGATTCATTGATTATAAATAACCTTGTGCATGAAAATTTATGAAAAATCACTACGTACATGCAAAATGAAGTTTTCAAGTACTCACCTCTTTTAAACACGCCAAGGCCGTAGTGCCAACCCAGATTATCACTAATATGAATACCGATTGGTCTAGAAGAATGCCATTGTGACCTGAAAAAGGCTCTTGCTCTCTTTGTGGATTTGTACAAAGCAGATGAAATACCTCGTAATGCCCTTGTGGAGAAGTGAGGAATGTTTGAGTTTTGTGATTGGAATTTTATGAAACGAGTTGAGTTTCTTTCAAAGACTGATTTACTTTGCTCATCAATCTGTATATCGGGGATACTTTCCAATAGTTGAGGAGTTGAGAGTTGAATGAAAATTTTTCATTTCAGTGTAATATCATCAATAACGAATTGTAATTTTGCTTTCTTCTGACTGAAGATCATGGTGAATACTAGTATTTATTTTTTTTTGTATGGAAATAACATACAAAATGATTTCGTTCTAGAGAAAAAATGTTAAAATGTCGTTTGGTTTGGAGATCTAGTAATAACAACAGACGAGTTATTAATAGTATATTATGCAACGATCGTGTAATAATGGTTATTAACACATGAGCATAAACCGGGATACGAAACGAGCCGAAGGTATGGTTTATGCGAGTGTATTAATAACCATTACATGAGTTGCATACGCTATTTTATCTACACCCAATAAATAATGAAGAACTAAAAATATATTATTAGGTATTTATATTGAACACAATAATAGTAGGTAATCAATCGTATTTCTTTGAACAATTCTACAAAATTATAATTAATGACATAACCACGGAAAATACAACAATGAGAAATGATAAGAAGAAAAAAAACTTCTGCTGAGGTCAGGAATTGAACCCGAACGTAACTAACCACTGCCGGCGCCATTGACCACTTGGACACGAGAGCTCATATACTTTGGTTGAAAATAAAAACATATGTGTTGCATTTGTCAAATGAAAAATATAATCCTTTCGATATTATTTTTTTCTTGTCTAAGACATCTGTGAAGGGTCGCTGGTAATTCTTCTATATCACTGCTATAAGCCATTTTCATACGATTATCGAAAATTGACTAAATTCTTCAAAAATTCAATACCTACTGATTTGACTTGACAAACGTCAAAATGCAGAGCATGCACATCATGCGGGTGTAGATAATAGTATATTATGCAACGATCGTGTAATGATGGTTATTAATACATGAGCATAAACCGGGATACGAAACGAGCCGAAGGTGAGTTTCGTATGGTTTATGCGAGTGTATTAATAACCATTACATGAGAGTTGCATACGCTATTTTATCTACACCTAATAAATAATGAAGAACTAAAATTATTATATTATTACGTATTTATATTGAACACAATAATAGTAGGTAATCAATCGTATTTCTTTGAAAAATTCTACGAAATTATAATTAATGGTATAACCACGGAAAATACAACAATGAGAAATGAAAAGAAGAAAAAAAAGGAAAAAAACATTCTGCCGACGTCAGGAATTGAACCCGGACGTAATTATTCACTACCGGCGCCTTTGACCATTCGGACATGAGAGCTTATATAAATATGTTGAAAATAAAAACATATGTCTTGCATTTGTCAAATGAAAAATATAATCCTTTCGATTGTATTTTTTTCTTGTCTAAGACATCTGTGGAGGGTCGCTGGTAATTCTTCTATATCACTGCTATAAGACATTTTCATACGATTATCAAAAATTGACTAAATTCTTCAAGAATTCAATACCTACTGATTTTGACTTGACAAACGTCAAAATGCAAAGCTTGCACATCATGCTTGATTGAAAAATAATGGGTTTCTATTGGTTGAAAATCTGTATCGTAATGAAAATCTGTATCGTAATGGATTTCATTATAAAACGGGTTGTGGGCATATAAGTGTATTATTAGAGTACGGGTGTAGATAAAGCATATTGAAGAATGTGTAATAGAAAAGAACAAATTTAATATTCTTTGGGTCAAAGATCTTTAATTATTCTGCCTGTGTTATAATTCTGTTAATTTATCTTATAACGTTTTTCGTCTAAGCATTTAAAATAATAATATTTATTCATCCCTAGAGACGTTTACAATGTATAGGATATGTGCAAAAAAATTTACAGTAATAACAGATTATTATATAACATCCAACTTATTTTTTGATTATTAGCATGGTAAAAGTAGCAGAAAAACTTGTAGTAGATGTTTACCCTAGGAAATAGAGGTTTTTGATTTTCAAAAACTAACATCAATCTATTTGTAATCTTACTGAAATGATTAGAGGAAAATACTCCCTGAGTGTAATTTTCAATAGGAGTGGATAAAGGGGTGTTCTGAAGGCGCCATCTTGGAAAATGCATTTCATTTGAAATGCATGGTGTAAATACTGTTAAAATATCCATATTTTTCTTTTGAGTTGGATTCAACAACTATTCTTTTTCCATTCGGCAAAATAACTTTTATCCCCATTAGAATATCAGTTAACTAATATCAACTTCCCTTTATATCACTCCCTTTTAATTACTATGTGTAATTCACTGAAGCATTTCGTTCACTTCCATTTTTTCACAGGCCGATGAAAAAGAGAAGGACAAAACAAAAATCACAGAAGAAAATAAAGAAAAGGAAGGGAAATAAACCGTCATATCCTTTGTACCAGCGTCGAGGCGAATTATCTCTCTGATTTTCTTTCACCTATCTCTTATAAATACTTTTATTTTATGACTTGAACCTATGAACTACGTGCAACAATCTAGTTTGTAAGACTCTTATTAATTCACTGTTTTGTGGAAATGGATACAGGCCTGGTCGATTTCTAGTTCATGCAGTGGGATTCTGGAAATGGAAGGCTCGAGGAATGTTACTGATGTGGAAATTCGATAACTTGATCTTGAATCGGGTTGTTTTTTTTCTCATAATAATGGGTAGTTCTTTTGTTCAATCATCCCCATGCATACGCCCTGATTTCGAGTAGCCCTGTATATTCAAATACTCTTGTCATGACAACTGAACGTAGCTTTTTTTTATCAAATATAGAGGACATTTTTATTCATCATAAATATATTCATTGATAGTTAAGGTTGATTGTTTGTATAAATAATTTTAGCTAGATTTTTTTATCGTAAGCAATTATAGTATGTATCGGTAACTTAGGCGGGAGAGGAACCCTTCCGACAAACAACACCAGCGAATCCGTCTGTCAACCGCCTTCGTTCATTCATGTTAGTACAGTCTCGATGTATGAAATATAATATACAGCCGTTAGAAGTACATTGTATTCATTCCATATTTCAATACTGCATCACAAAATTGTTTGTAATTTCCAATCAGTATCTAGATTTTTGTATTTTTTTATTGGACTATTAATTTTAAGGTTTTTTCGCGCTCTCTCTTACGGACCAGTTTGGAAATTTTCGGGGAGTCGTTTCCAAAGCTCAATCGATAGAAATTGTTTGTAATTTTTATTTGAAATTGATTGTACTATTGAATTACTGCAACTGTGTTGTATGCTATTACAATTTGATTAAATTCATACCTATTTTAAAATGTTTGTTTCTTTAAATCTGCCACCTACGCCTCAGTTCCTTTCAAAATATTTTGATTTTTCGAAAAATTGTTTTTTCGCTTCTAATTCCACAACCGTTGCTCTGAACATATTCATGTGATACTTTTTCGAAATTCTCGCAAAATACTCTACAAAATCATATATATAATCTATATAAAAATTGAAAAATTCCCCAATTTCGAAATATTGATACTGGACTTGCATTTTTTCAATTCTTTTAAGTTTTGAATTATAAAATGGTAGTCTTCTATGAAACTCTATATTATAACGTTTATTGCTCACAAGAAATAACACGTATTTATAATAAGGAACATCTTGATTTCAAGCAGTTAAATTCAGTGCTTCATTAACAAAAACAAGAAAAAAAAAAAAACTTATACATGATATAGTCATGGGTGAGATATAATAAAATGATAAAGAAAAGAGTGAATGAAGTTCAAGATAATAAGTATTTCTTTAAGTTTTTCTTAAATGAATTAGTATTTTTTGTATTTTTCAATGTTTTCGGCAAGTTGTTATAAAAGATGACGCCTTCATAAATAATAGATTTTTTTACAATAATTTGTTCTAAATTTAGCCAGAGAAAAGTCATTTGCTTTTCTTGTTGAATAGTCATTTATGGTAAATTTCAAATTTGAATTTTTCACGTTATTTTTGATCAAATGATAAAAGTTTGTATTTGAAAAGAGAAAGAATATCTAATAATCCTCTAGGTTTATAAAGATTAATTGTTGGTTCTTACTGCTCTAAACTGAATATACATCTTATAATTTAGTTTTGAAGAGTTTGAAGTGGCTTGATAGTTATTTTATTTGCTGTTTCCCAAATTGAGATGAGGTATTTGAATCTTGAATAAATTAATAAAAAATATATTGTTTTTCTATAATGTATTGGAGTTTGATTTTTTATTCTATATAATATTCCCAAAATTGGCGAAATTCGCTTTCTATGTGTTTTGACCACGATAAATTTTGATCAATATATAACCCTAAAAATTTTGTGTTTGTGGAATATTCAATTGATTCTTTCTTGAATTTAATTGGAACTCTCAAAGAGTTGGGTATTGTTTTCCCGAAACAAACATGAACGAAGATTTAGCATAGTTTAGACTTAATTCATGAGAAGACATCCAAGACGATAAAAGCGTCAGATCATCAGCAATATCTTTTTTTATTTCTTCAGAGTTATATCCTGAATGAAATAGATTAGTATCGTCTGCAAATAAGAATGACTTTCCATTCAGAGCTAAATCTTTATAGTTTACATAAACTAAAAAAGAATAGGGCCTAGAACTGAACCTTGTGGTACACCACAAATAACAGTTATATACCCACTCATTTGTTCCCCTATATACACATACTGTTTTCTGTTTCTTAAATAATTTGAAAACCAATTGTGAATCTTTCTCCTCACCCCAGCGTGATATAGTATTTTCAAGAGTATGCTGTGGTCAACAGTATCGAAAGCCTTTTTCAAATCAAGTGATAAGAGTCCACATATTTTGTTTGAATCCAATTGTGAAGGGTGCTAACAAGGCAAAGAACTATTTTATGACTTTGAGATCAGGAACATGTCCAGTAATTTCGTGATCATTAAAAAATTTTGGGTAATTTTATATCGTGAGACCATCCAAAAGATCTACCGGAACTTGGTCGACAGTCAAACAAGTTGAGAGTAGTTGGGGTAGTCAAAGAATATCGGCCAACCAAAAAACTAATCTATCTCTGAAAATTTCAGTATTTTCATTCACCATGAAAATAGCCTGGGTCTATGTGCAACAAAATCTAAAGACGCCCATGTTGTTGAGATATTGAAACGAGGAAAAATTAATTATCCTTATTTGTTTCATTGTATGTGCAAACTACAGTATGTATAAATTGATGGCTGAAAATGTAGGATATGCTTCCTTTGCTCAATTTGATGAGAAAAGTCAATATGAACATATGTCCTAACCCTTAACTTGACCTCTTAACTTTCGAGATATAAGGTGTTGAAATTTCGAGAAAAAATTAGTTTCCTCATCATAACTTCAGTACTGTTCAGTTTTCATGAAATTTGACATGCACCTACCAAGCACCAATAGGCATTCTTTTGATGTTGACTATTTTTAATATTTCTACCAGTGGCCTCCGTACGAGATCTTTAGATCAGAGGTTCCCAAACTTTTTTCTCAAAATTTTCAAAATCATTCTGGTTCCGGTGGACCCCCTGCAGCTATATTTCTACCATATTCCCCATGTTCTGGTGACGCCAATGTGGACCCCTGGGGGTCCACCTGGACTACTTTGGGAATCAGCGCTGCAGATTTTTCCACAAAAATAAAAATCATTTTTGAAATCCTCATTCATTTCGAAGTGCAGAGGAACTAAGGTATAAAAGTTTTCTTTTTTTCATCACCAAACCATAAGAGGTACTCCTGAAATTTTTGAAAAGGACATTTTCAACACTTCTCTAAATAATTGAATTTAATATTATTAGTTGATTTCATACAATTTTTTTTTTAATTTTCATGCATTGCAAAATTGCCTCAAAATCTCATGTGGTAGTTTTGAAGGTGAGATGAGTTGTCGAATTTTTTTTCAAAAGTCAAGTAAATTGATTGAAATAGCAAAAATGGTTTTTATTTTTTACCCGAAAACGGTACATCGGACGGAAAATATTCAGTGGATCAAATTGTTGAATGAATGAGGATTTCAAAAATGACTTTTATTTTTGGAAAAAGCATTGGCGTATCATTTATTTAAATCTACATTATACATCCCGTAAGGACGCCACTGGTCTAAATATTGAAAAATCTCAACATCAAAATATGCCTATTGGTGGTTTGTAGGTGCATGTCAAATATCATGAAAATATCCAGGATAGTATCGAAATTATGATGAAAAAACTAATTTTTTCTCAAAATTTCAACACCCTATGGCCTGAAAGAGGTTTAGGACATATGTCCTCCATATGAACTTTATGAATATAAACGTCTCTTTCGGAAAGATTCAAACTCGAGAAGTTCAACTCCCTTGAACTTGTTACTGAAATTCCTTGTGAATATTCCGGTATCGACGAAATATTCACGATTTTTTGGGGATGATTTGCAATTTTAGGAAGGAAAAGAATGATATTTCAATTAATTTTCCACTTACCTGAAGCAGTTGATTGAATACTTGAAAGATCGTAAACAATGTATGTACTAGTCATGATTGCCTTCACGGTCACACAGCGTTCGCACAGCTTGCTAATCAACGCTCATATTTTCCCACTTTGTCAATCATTTATGGGTAAGTGACTGCAAAACCTCATGAAATCGGACTTTTGTT
>JAVJAQ010002908.1:0-10070 GCA_032362365.1 Zygogramma bicolorata
TAGTGCAAGCGCTGCGAAACATTCCGTATGCAAAAACCGATGACCTCATTCTGATTGATGATTTGAGTTAAGAAAGACTTAATTAATGATATTGTGGAGGTTGCCGGACGGAATTATGGTCCAGTTTTTTTTTTTCGGTTCTATAATAGTTTTCGCTGTAGCTGCGAAAAAAAAATTGTTATTGACTATTAACACCTGGTTTAGGTAAGGTATGGAGAAAAACGGCATGATCTAATTCAATACAAATTTAATAAAAAAAGTGGTTAACTTATTAATAAGTAGTGAAAAATTCATTCAGGTAAGTTTTGACAATTATTGCCGATGCATTTGCAGAGGAAAATACAATTGATTTCGCTTTTTCTACAAGTGCAAAACATTATCAGGCATTCAGCATTTTATTTGCAAAGCCTGATCAAAGAATTTGGTATAGGTGGTTTTGCCATTTGCACCGGGTACAACTTTCCATCTCGTCTTTCATAACCGAAGTGGAGTAAGTTCGGAGGCCCATGTATTGCAGCCCTTGAGCAATGTAAATACAAAACATCGAAAGTTCTAATAATTTCAGATACATTTGAATTGAATTCCAGCTTCAAAGAATTTTTTTGGCCGATCCTTCAAACCAAATCCCTCAAAAACTACTATTCGATAGCTTATGCCAAAAGTGGATGTTGAGTACGAAAACATCGGATTCTGCACAATTTATAAAAACTTGTTCAATTCCTCCACGAATAGCATCAAAAATATGGCTGAAAATCCTTCAATCTGCTTCTAGGTGATTGGACTTCAAATCTAACAATTCAGAAGACCTATTACCTTGGAGCTTGAAGATTTTTTGGAGTCTTCTTATCCACCGGTAATGACCAGCTGGGATTTTGGTTGAAGGACTTGATATAAATATTTGTAGTCAGTTTCAGTTAGTTTCGGTTAAGCAGTGTCTGAGGTGTTTTTTTCAAAATGATTTATTCGACGTCGGCCTGTTTCCCCTACCAAGGCCAATCATCGACTCCGGTGACCACATTTTCCCCAACCGGAAATTTTGCCGAACACTCTGGTATTCCAACCAGAGATAGGGATCCTTTACGAGTCCAACAACCATGGACTCAGGACCGCCGGCCTTACGTCTCCTCCGAAGGACAGCAATTCCTCAATATATCTTGTGTTCATTGATATGTTGCCTGCGAGCTATGATATAATACTTTGCTGCAGTTTTATGAGCTTTCGACGCGGTCTTTCCCTGCTGCTTAGCTTCAGATATCGAATGACTAGTCAACATGGAGAGCTAGGCCATGCCCGTGAGGTATTCTTTTCATCATTCTTTTGTTGATTAACTATCATGATAATAACCCCTTGAAAGTCATTGTCACAGTGTCTGAGATTTTTCAACAGTGTAGGATATGTTTCGATTCAGTTAGGTAGGTGGTGAATGAATTCGGCTAGAGCTGTATGTTGCGGTGTCTTTCTGTTCGTTACAGTGATATATATCACTAAATACCGCTAATGCTTCATGGAGTGTATTGCCTGACAATTTTAGATTTTGACTGCTAAATGAGGCTTGTATGAAAGTCTTTCATTTCGGCGTGAATGTGCATTTCTTCGAGGCATCTTCTATAACAATTTTATC
Organism: Zygogramma bicolorata; assembly: GCA_032362365.1. Taxonomy (NCBI): domain Eukaryota; kingdom Metazoa; phylum Arthropoda; class Insecta; order Coleoptera; family Chrysomelidae; genus Zygogramma; species Zygogramma bicolorata. Next base: position 1,622 of record JAVJAQ010002908.1, read on the forward strand.
ACACAACTTGTCCTTTGGTATAAGTTCAGTAGTGGATAGTTCCTTCCGTAATTCCTTAGCACACATGACGATTTTGTTACAGTCTAGCCGACGTACACGTTCAGCTATTCCCTTAATGAACTTCCTGCCATGAAAACCAAAGAAGATTGCTTCCTCTCAGTAAGATATGAGAATAAAACCTTGTCACCAAATTTATCGATCAGCATCACTTTGAGATCACGATTAGAACTACATCCTCTACTTCAGCGAGTACAGTCATGCGTTGAGCCAAGTATGTCAATTCAAAAGCGGTCGTCGAAACACCGTCTTTTATATCCCCCATTGATTTGTCAAAAGCAGCCAGTAACTGTTTTTGTGATATTTGTTGTTGGTCGACCTCTTTCGTTACAAGAAGATATTGGTGATGAAACGTAATTTCTTTAACACGACGTATGATATTGGAAGTTTCTGCAAACAAATCTTCCGGTGTTTCCTGTAACAATTTTTTGTGAAAATTTCATAGTATTATCGACGCATTGAAAAACAGCAAAGCTGCTGAAATTTCAGTCAGAAGATGACTTTTTTTTATTTTGGTTTTCGTGGTATACCACAAATGGAACATCATGAGTCACTCGACGAATCGCTTTTGCTTCTTTTTGATTTGCAGGTCAGTTGATGATCCAGCTACGCCCTGTGTTGTTGATGAAGCTCTTTCTTCCAGCGCTCCATGTAGTGACGACGACGAATTTTTTCTTCGCTGATATAGCTGGCCATGCAACTTTTATACCACGAGAAGTGTTCTTCATCAGCATTCGGATCAAACAACTCCTCAAATTTGTCTGAAATTTCGTCTTTGCGTCGACTTGCTGCATTTGAATAGTTTCTTTCGGTTCATTCACCAGTTCAGCATGATTTTTCGTTCGCCTTTTTTTTAATCTAATAATTGTAGCGATATTCAAGAAAGTTATCACAAAATTCGAAGCACTGCCATTTTAAATATTGAAAAATGTATCTGTTATAATAATGGATGAAGTTCAGCTATAACTGAAGTCACGAAAACTGTTGAGAAAAGTGCGGCCCGCTCCAAAACTCGAGAGAAGGTGACGCTGGGAAGGAGATTTATAATAAAACTGACAACGGGCTTCTCTGGCAACTTCCAGTTCCAGGTTTGAAAGGATCTTGCAAAAACATTCCAGTCGAGAAATAGCGGCCAATGGTTTTTGCATTCTATACAACATTTTTTTTTTCACAACTACAGCGAAAGGGTCGAAAAAAAAACTGGACCATAATTCCGTCCGGCAACCTTCAAATTATTATTCAAGGCTTCCTCAACTCAAATCATCAATCAGAATGAGGTCATCGGTTTTTTCAAACGGAATGTTTCGCAGCGCCCGCTCTACAGTGAAAGTGACCAAATCTAAATTTGATTCAATATGAAGATTCGCATTATCCACGTTAAATGGGGCAACGGGATACCGAATTCTGTTGGATTTATCGGTAAGAAAGGTTATTTCGACTTTGTCGGAAATTATTGCACTTGGTCAATTTTAATGTTTAATCAATATTTCGCATAATTCAAAATGATATATCTATGATGAAAGTTTTGTGTAGATTGGTTGAAAACAATGTACGTCTAATGCATGACTTAATTTCCTTGAGAAAGGAGTTTATCAGCAAGAGCGAAAAATTCACTATATGCACGTGTTAGGTACACAAAGTTAACACAAAGAAACATTTATTATTGAATACATATCAACAAACTGGTTATTATTTATATTAATATTGGACGTGCAGTTTGTTGCATTCTGCAAATTAATTTTAAATATATTTCAAATGCTCGAATGTTGGTATCTTCCCGAAAACAAAACAGATTTAATTATAGTAATTAGTAATAGTATATTGAATTACATTAGTAATAGTATATAGAATTACTAATGGGAAATATTGTAGCACGAGGCGTGAAAAATAATTTTCGCACAAATGTACACTATTTTTTCTACGACCACCTACTTTATTGAACAATAAGATAAGATAAGATGCCTGACTAATCTCACGTTTCATTCGGAAAGTCTATGTTTGGATATTGTTTCTACAAAAAATGCACTTGAATTTACAATTCTTTAACAAATTTAAGCTTTTGTTGTGAAATAGCTAAAATTTGTTTCAATAAAATGGAGATACAAAAAATATCATAATGATATTAATGTAAATCGACTCACGTATAAGTTCACATCTCTGATAACGTTAATTCAAAACTGAATTAGCTCAGTTGCTAGAGTATCCGGTAATATAACCGCAACGTTCTGGGTTCGATTTTAGGCGTCAACACTCTTTTTCCTTTTTTATTTTTTATAAATAGTAAGTTTTAGGTCCAGTTTTTATGTAAATAACATCAATAAAGAAGAGCAATTAATAAATACATCAGTGAATCTCACAGGATTCACGAGTTTGACGGCTTATTGACAGCCATGCGGACGCACTAATGCGGAAAAGTGACTGTTCCAACACTAAAATGAGTGTGGAAAAGTGGACTTTTCCATACGCTACCAGAAAAATGAAGTTCTATGACAATTTATTACTGTGGTTTTGCATTTGTGGACGACTCCGCATATATTGTATAAGCACAGCTTGTCTGGGAGCAGTGAAGATGAACAGTTCATTTTGCGAGATTGTTCCTTCGGGGTTTATACCCCGATAAGTTTGGTCACATATTATTGACCAATTATATCACTCTCACAGCTCTCTAAGAATCCTGCCCAATCAGGTGAAATGTGAAAATGGATGTTTCCACGGATCATCCTTTACACGAGATTGTTTCTTCGATGTTTATATCTGTTGATGTTTTTTTCTGGCTTGTTCGACGTTTCGACTTCTACTTTGAGGCCATTTTCAGGAACTAATAGACAAATATGGCATTTTGAATACTTCAACCTTTGTTTTATCTTTCAGTTTTATCACATCGCATATTCAATTATTTAATTGATTTGGAAATCGTACTCTAGTTTCGTCATGAATGGACCATTATGCCAGCAACGTGAAAGCACATTCTTTTCCGGAGGAACTGATCAGTTCAGCTTCACAGCTACTTTTGTGTTTTCAGAAATACTTTCCGAACTTCCTATTTGGGTATCCACGATGTTGACCGAGAACAATAAAATAACAATGCAAATCCAATCACTTTATTCTCTTGAAAATAACTTTCTGTGACATTTTTGAATCGTACTCTGGTTTCGTCATTGGTGGATGATTGTGCGTACATTGCAAGAGCACAGTTTTCCCGGATGAAGTGATCAGTGCAGCTTTACAGCTCGTTTTGTGTTTTCCGTACCAGTTACAGCGCCATCTAGTGCGTTTATTACTTTTCTTGTGTATGACAAAGACGTGGTCATCCAGAATGAGTTTGGGATTTTTCAAGGCAGACGTCACGTGGATGATACCTAAAACAATACACGTAGGACAATACATGTCACATGATAGAAAAAAATTATTGTTCTGCAACAATAAAAAAAACCAACTTTGGAATGCATCCTTTAAGAATTTTCAACTGATAAAATAAATTAATATAGTTTACGGACTTGTGCGCTTGAAATTAATGATATATTTGAATTCATCGAATACATGTTTTCCTCAAATGTAAGAACGGATAACGTTTTGTGATAGACATTGAAAGTTCCAGTTGATATTTTTTTCATATGATTCGAAAAAAAATTAGTTGTGAATATCAAAGCTAGCAATTGGTAGCAACCATGTTTCGATGGTATACCCTTATCTTCAATGAAGTTCGTAGAGAGAGCCTTCTCCTCCTCATTCTCTCCATCAACTTCTATTATGACCAATCACCGACATAATGAGGGTATCTCGAAACATGTCTGCTGTTAAGATCCAAGCCAAATGTCGAAATGCATGAAATACTTTCTTGTTGGCATTTTTGTAATTGTTTTCGCAATTTTGTTATTACTCAGGAAACTATTACTTCAGTAAATGGTATACTGTATTATTGAAACTTAGAAAAGACAACTCTGAATCAATCTTGAAAATGGACCCTTTTCATGACGCGTTAAAGAAAGAAATAATTTCTAGTATCGCTGAAATTAAAAGTAGAACAAAACTATGACAATGATGGTTTCTGCAAATCGCCAGGAAATTTTGACATTACAGACAAAATTCCATGAAGAGAAAATCAAGATTTCCTGAGTGTAAGGAAATGATATTTTTCTACTCCCACCAGTATATATGCTCATTTCTTTATAGTTTACTTAACGGATAAGTAGGCGTTTCCAGTCAACTTAATCGTTATGATTACATATCCACACAAGGTAGGATATAAATAATGACAATCAAAGAGAACAAAATACTTGGTTATAGTATTTTACAGTAAATGGTATTGGCTTATTAACTGCAATAAACTACCCGATTTTATCCCATTGTGTAGAAAATCATCTGGTAAAAAATGCAAATGTGCTACAGGGTCGAACTTAAGAAATTTGAATTTTGCATAATGTAGGAGATATACAAGTAATTTATTCAAATGTTACAATTCTATTCTATATTTAGTTCAGTGTCGCTATCGCTATCCTCATCTAAATTAATTATAATTGGCGCAATTGATTTTACAGAAAGGTACGAGTTTTCAACATTTATAACATGACTAACAGAACTTTTCCAACTCTCGGTAGGAATGTCATTCATACAGTTCCTAATTAATTCTACCACACTACCACTTAAAGTCGGAGAAGTATTTTTTCCGCGCACGCTCGATTTAAGTTGGTGCCACATAAGCTCTATGGGATTGAACACGCAGTAGTAGGGAGGTAGTCGTAACACTGTATGTCCCAATTCTTCTGCAATTGTATCACAAACATACGTTTTTTTTAAAGAAAATGACTGCAGCACTTGTAAAAGTTCTTTTTTTGTATAATTTTCCTCAAAATATATGTCATTTGCAGCCATGAAGTTTTGAATCTCCAATTTCGTATTCTTTGAGCCAGGAATTTTTTGCAATTGTCGACTATGATAGCTTGCGTTGTCCATTACTATAACGCTGTTTGGCGGAATGTTGGGTAACAGACAATTTTTAAACCAATCTTCAAAAAGCTCTGCTGTCGTATCTTCGTGATAATCAACACAAGAGTCCTTAATATTTTTGGCAGAAAGCCACATAGCGTTTGGGATACAACCATTTTCTGATCCTGCGTGTAATATTGTGATTCTCTTCCCTTTATTTGATGGTGCTTTTGTTTTACACTTATCAGAGGAATCAGACCATCCTTTGGAAGGGGTGTCATGCGTGTCAAACCACGTCTCGTCGAGGTAGAGTATTGGCCGATTTTCAGACCGGTATTTTCTTATTGACGTTATATATTCAGAACGCCAGTTTATTGAACGTGTGGATTCCATTATTACTTGTCTCTTGTCAATTTTGCGATATTTAAAGCCCATTGCAGACAGAGCTCGCCAAAGAGTAGTGAGGCCACAGTTGATGTGAGTTTCGTCATTGATAAGCCGCTGTTTCAGACTTTTGATTGTAGGGACACGCTGCTCATCGTACATAGTGTAGATTTTTCGCCTTATCAAATCTTTTTCCCAGTCGTCTAGACTTTTTGTGACACCGGAATCTTTACGCTTTCTTCTTGATTCCATGGAATTCTCAAGTAAGAGGCACCTTCGTCAAATTACTGGTTACTTTTGCTGCAGCACCCGCGTTATATCCTTGCTGAAGTAAGGAACTATACACATTTTTTATAATGATTTTCGCGTCACAAGATAAGTGATTCTTCTTTAACGAACCACTGGAAGAAGCACTATTACTTTTTATCCACGGACGCCACATACTGCCTATTCTGTACGTTGGGGTATAAAATCTTTGCTATTAATGTCTGTAATAACAAATAAATGTTATAAAATTATTGCACGCCGTAACACAAGTGAACACTTTCAATGAAATACAAAGACTAAAATGAACAAGAAGTGTAAGCTGTAATCCTCTACAATCCCTCTCTGAGAAACAAAATTACCTGAATCCGGCCCTTTTACATTTATGATGTGCATCTCGGATTTTACAACTCAAGAGTCTAATTGGTTTTATTATAATCCTTCAGTCAATACCATTTATTGCGAAAAGTAATATACCAGCGACAACCTTGTAGGAACGTGACAATTCTGATCTGTCTAATTATTGAACTTTTTCGAGATTTTTTTTTCAAAAATCAATGGTTTTAGCGAATTGTCTTCAAGTTTGAATTGAAACAATTGATGTTCGTTTCTGTGGAATCGGAAGGACTCACATCTACTCTTCACACCAATAATTAACTGGAATTGTATAGTCCAAATGGCTTAGTTAGTTAAGGCGTACGCCCTACGAAACAATGCGCTTCATAGTCGTTGGTTCGAGTCTCACCAGCAGAATTTTTTTTGTACTGTACTTTTCAACGATTGAAATTTATAACTTCACAGGTACTAAATATTACGTGAGAGAGAATTCTGAAGTATTTCGTGCTCAAATTCGTCCTCGTACGATATAGCCACCATATCCACTCTTTTCGTACAAACTACTATTCCTTACTGTAAGGAAATGATAATTCCTTTCTGTAAAGAAATGATTTATATATACAGTTGTTACTGTTCCACATATATAATTGAAAACAGTTTCCATAGTAACCCAAGTAATTTTATTGTGAAGTTCAAGGCACCATTTATTTGTGAATAAAATTATTCGCGATTTTTTGAAAATTAATTGAAATCTGTCGAATTTAAAAGATTTACGGAAAAAAGTATATTTACCTCATAGGAAAAGCCACATTCCTGTACTTTGTGTAGCAGTCTTCACAGTCGTCCAGGAATGTTGAGCTTTTTCTACCTGGTAAACAATATACAATAAACAGCCAGTTCATAGTATTCGTTGGATAATGTCCGTACAGGAAAAAAACCTACTTAAAGAGGAATTACCTACATCATAATGTACTCATTTTGGTAAATCTTCGGTAACACTGAGCATCCGATAAAAAAAAAAGTGGAAGTCGGTAGTCCCTACAAAAAATCCAACTGAAATTTTTGGCAGTCACGACCATTTTCGGAGTTACAGGTCCCTTTTTCTATCAAATCAAACAAATTTCTGTCATCGAAAGCACTCTAAAGTTGTCCTTCTTTCAATCAAAATACCACACAAGTCCTTAATCACTTGTTCTCAACCATTTTGAGCAGAAAATTATCATTTTATGCTCGAAAAGGTTTGAAGTGAATTAGGGTGTGTGTGGTGTTGTGATCAAAAGAAGAACCAATTTTGTGTGTTATAAAAGCAGGAATTTGATATGAAAAATGGTGACCTTCCAATTGATTTTTTTTGTAGATTAGACCGAATTACGTGAGTTCCATATCTGTTTTCGAAATTGAGATGGCTCAGTATAACCGAGAAGGTTCACCCTTAGTTTGTTCAAGATTCTAGGTGAGTTCCATGGTATGTTAAGCTAAAAATTACAACGATTCATTTATGACGCAATTCACCTTATATTATGGTGGTATTTCCACCTGTTTTGATAATGCATGAAGAGAAATCTAGAAGGCAGTATCTTGTGTTGTGAATTCAAAAATCAAACAAACGTAACTTTGGTAATTGATTTACTTCTTTCAATTACAAAACTCATTTCTGATTTAATTCTCATTCATGTGAAAAAACCATAAACTTCTACTAATATGGTCTAACAATTTTAACTTCCTTTGGTATAAGAGCTCTGTGGTCCTTGACTTTTTGTTTGATATGATTGTGTTCATTCAGAACTGTTACAATATTCTGTGACGTTGAAAGGCCAGCTTTACATTTGGTCTTATAGTAAAACAAACATCTCCAATTGGTGTGATCTTTTGCTTGGGACAGTAGGCAATAGTGGTGATTGTCCAGTACAAGTTTTGGATACTTCCTTCCACTGCTTATATAGATTATGCCTGAAAATATCCTGGATTAGAAGAAAGTCAGAATTTTAAACATTCATTGCCCCCTCTATTCGGAAGCTTCTTTACCTGCCTTTTGACATTTCAGTCAAACTGACAGACAGAACTTTGCTCCTATTTTCCCCCTTCAAAGAAGGAAACTTTGTCGTGCATTGAAATAGTGAACGGAAATGTCAACCTTATACTGTATAGGTATGGCGTAGCAAAAACGCTTCAAATCCTCTTTACACGGGCATTGACTAGGTGGGGGAAGAGTCTGACATAATAAAAAACTCTGTCTTCTGGGTATAATCATAGGGAATGATTACCGGAGAGATTGTGGGTATTCCAACATTGAGGAATACAAATTTTAAGTATCATTTTATGACTAAGAAAAAAATACCACGGGAGTAAAATTCGAATTAATGCTTAAGGATCTCGCAAAAGGTTAATAGTTACAAAGAAGGTTGAGTGAAGGTAGAGATGCGTTTGAGGAAGTCCAATGTTATGGTGTTGGAAGAATCAAACTAGCTCTTACTCTTGGGGA